>SNQJ01S0018996.1:40326-98665 GCA_010110895.2 Picea sitchensis | reverse complement strand
TCCAATTATGCATAGCAGAGCCAATCCTGAATCGAATCATAGAATAGACTTCTTTTTTAAAATCAGAATAACGATGGATGTCTTTTTCTTTCACCAGATCTCGAAAGTTACGGGTAGTTTGCTGCACGAATATGGCATGGAAAATCAACAGTATGATTTAGTTGGACTTTGATTCCTTCAGATCGTTAGATATGTTAGAATTGTCCATACAGAAAACACAATTTATATATGATAATTAATAATCACACAATCAGAAAGAACATAGGGATTTTATGTGGTTCACCCAAATATTGGGCTACGTTCATCAAGCATAGGCATCGGTTGTCTTATTATTATTATTTAGATCATGGAAATTACATCAGATTTGCAAGTTCTCACTCTGTCTCTCACTCTCAATCTCTCACACTTAGTAGTTTGCCTCTATGGGTTTACATGAATTTATACATTCACACAAGAAACTGATTATTAATTGCAATCCCTATCTATATTCTAACTTGGTCTATTTGATTGTAACCAACCCATAAGATCCAGATCTATTATTAGAGAAATTCGTTGTCACCAAATCCCAACAAAATTACCTTGATACATTTTAAAACAATCTAAATTATTAAAAAAAAAATTGAAAATATGAATTTCCAAACAAGATTGATTTTTTCACTTTCTAATTATATATGAACAAATAGATTTGCACTAAAAAATGAGTATTTTCTTTCTTTCTGACAAAGTAAACTCAGATCTGACAAATTGAACTCTCCAAAAATTTGAATTTGTCCATTAATTAATAGGGGTTTAGTGCCTAATAAGTTTTTTATGGACAGGATTAAATATGGCTGGAATATTCTTAGTAGTCACACAAAATAAAAGGCTGTGATTTCAATCATTAACTTCCTAGCTATTATAAAGACATCCATTTATGTGTTTACTTTTTTACATTTACCTAATCATATTTAAAAATTACTTTGATAGCTGATTGATTGCCACCTAAGTGATTAACAAAAAATAAAATATTAACACCAGATAAATGAAGCTAAACAGTTTATTTGTTAATCAATAATAAAATTTAATATATTTTTTTAAGGATTCTTTTCATCTTATCAGTCTTTCAACGTTGATCAACCACAATTATATGGCTGTGCTAGTTTATACTCTTCTTTCACACGAAACTCTTCATAAAAATTCAAAAACGTTTTCAATCATTTTCAATTTTCAATGCATATAGGTGTCGGAGGCTCTGTGAAGACTGGAGCACCATGTAAGGAGGAATACTCGGGTTATTTCTTAGTAGTGTTGTGGGCTCAGGCTGAGGTTTGTACGAGCACCATTCGAAAGAGAAGTTCCATACCTTAAATTTCATACAGGAGAATTTGAGGATTCGACTATGAGCTTCGACGATCCTTTTGATCTCCCGGCTCGGGATAATGGCAACCTGAGGGATACCATCAATGGCAAAATCATGATATCACGGGACCAATTACTTCAGAAATCCATGAAAATTTAAATTCGGAGGAAGGGCAGAGTGCAAGACCTCGAGAAGAATATAATCTTCAGAGCCCAACAAATCTGTTGTCTTGGGATGGGCAGAAGCATAGGAATGGTCCGGTAACCTCAGATGGAAGAAAAGCAGTAATAATATCTCAGGTTGCCATTGAAATACCCAAGAGGCCTGCTGGCTTTTTGTGGCCTCGGGAAACCCTTGAGCCTCATCAGCCAAATGGTTCGCAGTCATTTCCGAAATAATCCATTACTCGCCTTCCTTCGCTTACGAGGATGTCGAGTAGAGACAAAGAGACGAAGGTTTTTCCATTGGATCATCATGTTGGCACCCAAAGTTGTGCATTTTCATACCAAAGTTTTTCGCACTCCTAAGTTAATGTGCGAGGAATTTTTAATATACCGCCGCAAGCCTAAAAGGTTATCAAATGAGTGTAGGTCCGAGTTTTGTCAGCAGGAAATCAAGAAGGCACGCCAGAATCAAGAAAAGAATAATGGAGAAATCCTCTCAAATGAATTGCGTGGTTGACATAAGATGAGCTTACAAGGTAGTTAAAATTGCTTGGATTTTGAAGGTTACATGAACTCACACAGGTGCCAGAAGCATGCGAGGCAGTTTTGTCACTCAAGCAAGTGGAGCAGAGTAGAAAGAGAAGAAAGCTATAAAAGGAAAAATTGGGCTAGCTTGATGTTGGAAAAGAGATTCATTGAGTCCTTAGAATCAAGTTCACTCTGAGTCGTTGTAATATTGTAACACAATATGTTGTATTTATGAGAAGTTATATAAATGAAGATATCAAGTTGTGTGGTTGTCATACATAGTCTAATTAATGCATGCCTCTATCTAACAGAATGACTCTTGTAATAAAGATACGACAATTTTGATCTCTTTTATGTCTATCATGCATGGATTTGATATGTGTGTGTATTGTTTTACTTCTTAGTCTTAATAATTTTTAGATATGAGTCGCATGAATGCCAACTCTGATGGATCTTTATGTGTTTACCTTTCATTCCTATAACAAGACCTTATGGTCTCTATAGTCATCATTGCATATCGGGTGAGACCTTCCTCGGCTTTGGTCGATGATTCATATGTCGATGCTCTCGGGGTTTTGTTGGTCATCTCTAAACGAACCCTAGGTCTAAACTCCCAAGCATTAAGAAGGACCATGCACACAAGCATGGAACTAAAAACCAACAAATGGTTCCGTTTCGAGGACTTGAAAGTATTTTCAGGACTAATGGAGGAAAGAAATGAGGTGACATCCATCTCGGGAAGAATTTGAAGACGTTGACTACGAAAGAGCATGATTTTAACCTACGAGAAATCCAAGGACTAATAGTAAATTTCAACCAATGGAAACATAGGTATCTCTACACTGATATGCATGCGATTTTCTTTGTTGAATTTCCTTGTCTATTGCATGAGTGGCTGAAGAGACAATTGCTACCAATTATACTATGTGGCCCTTGGAGCCAATGGTTTGGGATCAAGCCAAGCTTGAAAGATTAAAATTATTGGATAATAAGTGTACTCGGGCTATTTAATTCTAATTTGCTCAAATAAAAGAAGGAGACATTGTTGAGTTTGTTGTGGAATACACCGATTCTTTCAGCGGGGATGGAAGAAAGTTCGTGGAAAGTCCAAGGAAGTGGATGATGGAGGAAATCCCACTCTGGATAAAAATGTTGTTTGTAGAGAAAGGGTTTATGCGCATGGATCCTGATCAAATGGTTGAGTAAACTCTCCTAGTATCGGTGGGGGGGATTATGCAAAGTTGGGGGAAAGTAAGAGAGAAAGTGGATCTCTTAAGGAGGATCTAGGAATTGTTGAGATGAAGTGAGGAATGGAATGGATCCAAAGGAGTAGAGGAGAAAAAGAGACAAGAGGTACGAAAGAAAATTTGAGATAAGAATCAATGTAGAACAGGGATGTGGAGAAGAGGTAGCAAAGAGTGCATGATGAGGGGTCGGGCCCAAGATGAAGAGAAAAGGGACCGCACTAGATAGTAGTGCAGAAGAGTATGTTGTGCCAGAATGGAGCACAAATTATGATAGGCTCACGAAGAGGCATGACGTAAAATATAGGGTGTCCAATGGGGACACCAATAGTGATAGTAGTGAGGATGTAGGTGATGAAGTACACACCCCTTGGTTGTTACGAAGTGCAACAACCTTAAAGGAAGCTGAAGCATAGAGTAGTGGTGCACTGATAAGAAGAGAATTTGGCCCGCAGAGAAGTAGTGCACTGATAAGAAGAGAGGTTGACATGCAAAGTTGTGGTGTACTGTTAGGAGAGGAAAATGACATGCATAGTGGAAGTGTGTAGATAGGATCGGAAGATAGAGTACATTGCGTTGGTGTGTTAGAAGAAGAGGAAGATGGAGGCTCCCCTAGTGGTGGAGGAGACAAATGAAAAATCGTAGATGGTCTTGCGCGACTACAAGTAGTAACAATGTGGGTCACCTCACGATAAATTTTAGAATAAGATGGACATACATCCCCCCCCCCCTTTGTACCACCCCCTGATCCAGGTGCATATTGGTGGCCACCCACCTATTTCAACTAGCTTCTCTTGACATTTTTTAGTTCAACATGTTCTTTTGTAATTCTTTGTAATTGTGGGTTCTACACTTCCCGATTTGGTTTTAGGAGAGGAATGAATTGATTAATAAACTGAATACAATAAATCAAGAGTTATGGAGAACAACATAGATATCCAGTGAACAATATCTTCTATTGAATAAATGAAATAGGCTAAAACTGTAAAACTGCAGAACTAAAACAACTTGCTTGAATGGTGGTAGTTATCTCTGAGAAGAGATGTGGCTTCTACATGCATCCGTCTGATAAGAATGATTACAATGAGGATTCAGGGATATTTTTAAAATTACTCATGAATTCCAAAACCCTAGACATCCAAAAACCTAACCCTAGGAGGTGAAGCGACAAAAGTCATGTGGGCCTCAGTGGGTACATTGGTACCTCAACTTCCCGAGGTCGTAACTTTTGCATACGACCACCGTTTTAGGTGCGTGATAGCCTGCTGGAAAGGTATTTTCGAAAACTACACATTACACCATCAAACTATGACTCTGTCTATATTTTAAATGTGGCAAGACAAAAAAACATTGTTTAGGGCCCTAAAACGACCCTGAAAGTACATAAAGATGTTTGACATGAAAACATCCAAAATAATCCAGTTGGATTAGGTGGAATGCCACCAGTATCCACCTGGAAGATGTGTAGGGCTTCAGACATCCCTAGAAGTGTAGAACCCACAATTACAAAGAAGTACACAAGAACGTGTTGAACTAAAAAATTTCAAGAGGAGCCAGTTGGAATAGGTGGGTGGCCACCAATATCAACATGAATCAGTCCTCCCCCCTTAGGAAGCAATGGTATCCATTGCATTGAGTTCCCCCATTAGGTGAGGAAACTTCTGTTGAATTTGGCCCCGAGTCAGCCACTTTCTTTGATGTAGCAGTTGTCCTGCCTTGACAACCCAATAAAGCTGGATCCTCTGCTGGTGAGTGCCCTTGACCTATGTGTCCACTATCTGATCAGTGGATACATGTTCCATGTAATCATAATTTATCTCTATTGGTGCCAGTTGTTCTATGATCTCCAAGGTGTACAATAATGGTGGAAAATATGGTCGAAGGAGGTCCACATTGAACACTGGATGCAAGCCAAGGAAGGGTGGAGCGTTGAGCTCAAAATCATTGCTACCCACAACCTTGGTGATAGTGTAAGGCCCATAGAGAAGTGGGAAAATATTCTGATGGGGCCTTGTAAGACGCTCTTTCTGCAAATGTAACTAGACCTTGTCTTGCACTTGAAGTCGGTGTGGTACCCTGTGTTGATCATGGGGCTTCTTGTACTTAGCATTGTATTTCTACAAAATTTCATGGACCTATTGGCAGATGTGTTGAATCCTCTTAATGAATCTTGTTGATTTTTTAGTCTCAGACTAAACATGGGAAGAGTCTGTCTATGTGGTTGCAAGAGGTAGTGCAACATCAATGGGACCCAAGGGTTGGAATCCCAGCCCCACCTAAAATGGGATATGGTTGGTGGAACTATGGAGAGCCCTTTTGTAACTGTGATGAACATAGAGGAGACTCTCATCCCATGTACATGAATGCTTATATTTGTACATGTCTAGGATGTGCACAATCCTCCAATTGACAGCGTATGTTTGGCCATTGGTTTGGGGGTGGAAAGTTGTGGATTTAGTGAGCTTGGTGTCCAATAGTGACTAGAGACTCGACCAAAAATTGTTGAGGAACTTGATGTCCCGATCGGAGATGATGGTTTTTGGTATCCCAAAATGGACCCACACTCATTCGAAGAAGAGCTTAGAAGTATCTTCCATTGTGATGTTCTTATTGCAGGCTGTGAGGATGGCCATATTCAAAAACCGATCAACTACCACAAATACACAATCATTTCCTTGCTTGGTGGATGGAAGACCATACATGTAATCCATTGAGATGGATTTTGAAGGCTTCTTGGGAGTAGGAAGAGGGGTGTATAAGCCTTTCTTCTTGATGGTTGGCTTGGAAATGGCACATGTAGTGCAAGATCTGATATACTTGTTGACGTCTTGTTGAAGTTTTGGCCAATAAAAATGTTTTTGTAGAATGAACACAATTTTCTCCATACCAAAATGTCCTACCCTCCGATTGTAGTGGGATTCCTAGATCATCTTTGCACGCTTGCTTGCAGGAACACAGACATGGACCATATGGAATAAAAATCTGTCCTGAATGTGAAAATCGGTGACATTCATGCCTGTACCCAAGAGATGATAGGTGGTGGTGAAGTTCGGATCTTGCTGATAAAGTTGGGGCCACTCAGACGCCTTATGTCCACAGGAATGGAGCACAGTGGTGAGTGCAGCCATGGGAGGTTGACTCAGGAAGTAAACAACACAATTTGTGTTCCCTATATTATAATTGATGTTCAGATGTAACTACTACAGGTAGGTGGACCACATTTGATGGCGGTCATTCTAGAAATTCCCATGTGTCTGTATGAACTGCAGAGTCTTGTGATCAATGTAGATGATTGTCTCCTTTCCCAGAATGTAATGTTTCCATTGATGACAAAATTGTACAATGGAATACATTTCCTTGTCATATGTGGGATATTTCCAGAAATAATTTGAGAGTGTCTCAATATGGTATTCCCCCGAATGACCGTTTTGAGTGAGAACTGTGCCTACAACATAGTTAGATGCATCAGTCTCAATATCAAACAATTATTGCAGATCGGGCAAGGAGAGTACTAGAACTGAGCACAAGCGATGATTCAGATCATCAAATGCTCGTTGTTGTTCCTTCCCACACGTGACCTTTTCCCTGCCACTTCCCTTGGTCACTTGGTTGAGGGACCATGCAATATGGGAGAATCCCAAAAAAAATAGTTGGTAGAAGTTGGCGATTCAAAAGAAGCTCCGAAGCTCGGTTAGTGTGGTTGGGGCTGACTAGTCACAAATGAATTGGATCTTAGCTGGATCGACATGTACACTGTTCTCATCAACAATGTATCCCAAGTATTGGACCATGTTTATTCCAAAGGAGAATTTTTCCAAGTTGGCATATATCTTGTGTTGCCGCAGAGTGCTCAAAACCTACTGAATATGTCGCATGTGCTCCTCCCAAGTTCTACTGAAGATGAGGATGTCATCCAAATATCCACCACAAAAGAGTTGGTGAAGGGTCTAAATACATCACCCATCAACCTCATGAAAGTGGTTTGTGTATTTGTTAAGCCAAAGGGCATCATCATCCATTCGAAGAGACCTTATTTAGATTTGAAAGTTGTCTTCCATACATTAGTTGGTTCAATGGGAGCTTAGTGGTAGCTAGACTTTAGCTCAATCTTGCTAAAGAACTTTTCCCCCTTGAGTTGGTCAAGAAGGTCATCAATTCTTAGAATTGGGTACCATTTCCTGACTATGATTTTGTTTAATGCTCTATAATCAATGCAGAGTCACCAGGCCCCATCCTTCTTCTGCACCAGTATAATAGGGATTTTGCAAGGGAAGGAGTTGGGTCTGTTGTGCCCCTTTTGAAAGGGTTCTTAGAGATGATTCTTGATTTCATCATTTTCCATCAGAGAGTGACGATATACTAGTCCATTAGGAAAAGGTGCACCAAGGATTAGATCAGTTGGATGCTTGACTTGGAACTGCGTCTATACCCCAGTGGGTGAGGAAAATATGTCTCTGTACTCTTACACAATACCGTTAACTTTCTTCTACTGAAAATAGAGGCTTTGTGTAGGGGCCATGAATGTGGCAGTGACCTTATGCTTACTGTGAGAACGGATCATAAAGAAGACGTACTTCCTGGTCTGTGAAATGACCTTACTGCATTTCTTAGCAGAGATTAAATAAATAGCGGTAGGCCATGTAGCTCTGGTATTGTCTAACCAAAGTAATAATAACATCGCGGGGTCTAGACTCATACACAACATGACGCTTCCACAAATATGGTTGTCCTAAAAGAACATCAAAATATTCAAAGGCAGAACTATCATACAATACCTTGTCTTTGAAAGGCTTGATGTCGTAGGGCAGACAACACTATTGGCTGACATGAAGATGTCTTCCTTGGAGAAGCTATCCGATGGTGTAGGGCTCCATGTGCAGTGTTGTCGGCAGGTCCAACCGCTTGACGACCTCTACTGAGATCAGGATCTTCTGACTCTCGCTATTGACAATGAAATGAAGTAGAGACCCCTTTACCCACATCTGTGAGTGAAAGAGGCGTTATGCTTCCTCTGGTTATTCTGGTTCACTTCGATGGAATTTGGTGGTAGCGGCAATGGCACTGGGTTCAAAATTGATAATCTTCTAAACTCCATTTCTATTTGAATGTATCTATGTATACAACTGTGGTATTTGAGCACCAATTGTCATTCAGAGTCTTTGATACCCAGTTTGGTGTGCACGATATGGAAAATATTGGTGAAATCTAGTATTGTTTGGTCCCTTTCTTGACGCAGGGTAGTCCATCTAGTGTATTGGTACCCATAGCTTTTAACATGGTAGTACTTTTATTTAATGGAATCCTGGAAGTAATCCAATGTAGGGGATGTTATCAAATATAGTTGTCAAGGGCAGTATATCATCCAAGTTCTTGGTCTGCATAGGAAGCATCCGAGCGCAGCATGCAGAGCAGCTCATTTCAGGCTTAAAATAAAAACAGGCGGGCTCAATTTTGCGACAGTGGAGATCCCCTGTGAGGATCATATTAGCATCCCCCAGGTATTCAGAGCTTCATAATTGCACGAAGTATAGTTCCATGAAAAGAAATGAAGTCCCAAAGGCCCGAAGTCCCGAAGTAAATATCGGCCATCTGAATCCAGACTGCCATGCGTCATCAGATCTATCACTTTGTGAGGTATTATTGTTCAACATCAAAAGTAGCGTCCCCCCCCAGGGCACAGTTTGGTGGATTCTAAAGTTGGAGGGTGGTTAAGCTTGGCAGTAGTGCTAAATCTAGTAAGTGCACCCAGATCGCAAACCGCTTCCAGATCAACAACCATGCTTCATTGTGGGGACGCAACTTGCTCGATCGATAAAATTATTGAGTAGTCTCGCAAATAAAACCGTGGTTTGGCGAAAGTGATACATGGCAGAATGCAATGGATTACGCGCCCAAAAGTGGTGTGAGTTCAAAGCGCTTTTGACGACCCCACAATCACATGCTCATATAGTTTCCAATCTAAGAGCAGCGCATGGCCACCCCCTAGGCACTAAGCCTCGTCCCAATCTCGAGGGTTTAGTTAATGAAGGTGAGGAAAGTCGGTGAAACCTCGTCTAACCTCTTAAATGGAAAGACAGAAGGACTGTCAGCAAGTTGACTCTTCTGTTGGTCCCTGTTGAAGCATGATTGCGTCCGACAAAAGATCGCGTCTTATAGAAGACTGCATGCGCAATATTCAAGAGAACATGAAAATGTAAAGCCTTGAATGTAATGACTCAGGAACGCCTCCGCTATCAGTGGCGAATTGTTTTGAGTATATAGGAGTCATTTTGATATTTTGTTAAGGTCAAATGGTTGAGCTAGGCTCCCTAGTATTGTAATATTTTTATGAATAACACTAGTTCTCTGGTTATGTATTTTTTTTAGACATCTTGGTTAATCTAAGTCAGTTTTCTTGCTCCATATTATTTTCCTCCGATACTGAGAGATTTCATGAATGACTGATTCACATGAATTGTTGTAACTTTATTATGATGATGTTTGATTATAGTGTTGTTATAATTTCTTTCAGTTTCTTTGAGATTTGAATTCAAGAGGATCTTGTGTTTAATATTTTCCTCCTTAGGCTGCTGGAAGGCCCGATGTCCATGGAAGACCTCTACACTCTCCTCATCAAATTCTTCCCTCTATTCACCCTTACTCCAACTTACTGACTGAAGTTGATTCCAGACCTCAAATGCTTGTGCATGCTAGTCCATATTTATGAGTTAGAACATTATTATCATTGAGTCTACACCCATTTGACCTCTTTAAAACCAACGGTGACATATAAACTGATGGATATTGGGCTTACCTTCAACGCAATCTAAAGGTGACTTCTAATGCTTACATTTATGGCATCATTGTTGGGGAACGAATTGAATAATTTTCTCTGGGATAGAATGACAACGAACTTCTTATTCTGAAGGTGCATAAGATATTAGAACCTTTGAAGATTGCACTTGCACCTGGAGACTCCACTATGGCGACTCCATTGAGGCGAATCTACTATTTCAGTGTGGTTGGCTCTGACTACAACTACAACCCCCTAGGAGAACACAACGATAAGATCTGGTCTTTGATGGTGAACAAAGACCAGACACGCTCAAACTGTGTATCATTCACCTGGCGAATCCATGGTTGAAGAATCGATTGGCGACTCCACTGATTCAAGATGGAAGCAATTTTGGCTTGAAGGTTTGCTCATTTCAATTTATCTGTTGTTCCTGGTTTTCCAAATGTTGTTCCTACTGTCGATGAGTGGGTTGATGTTTTTCCCATATTTAAAGAACATAGAGACAACAACCCCACCCAACATATCCTTGATTTTCATGAACTCATGCATCAGTGGGAGATACATCATGAGGATGTATTAATGAATATGTTCATGTTCTCATTGGATGGGGATTCCCATGAGTGGTATCGATCCTTGCCCCCTACTAACATCTCCTCCCTAGAACAATTTCATACAGCTTTTAATAAGAATTTTCAAAGCTATTATTCCTATGAGTTAATCTGTCATAACTGTTGTGAGGAGTATAGAGATGGAGTTCGGGACATAGTTCGTTATTACGAAAGATGTGAGGATGAGGGACATCCCTTGGAGGAGCTGATGGAACTGGTAAAATCACTTTATGCAAGAATGGAAAAATTGGAGGCAGATCGTTCTTGTTGCTCTTATGAAGAGGCAGAGGATATTTTGGTCCTCAAAATAGATGTTCTTGGAAGCCCTACTTATGACGAAGAAGTGATTTTGGATACTGACCAAGAACGAACAACTTGCAATGAATATCCCAGTGAATATGATGAAGAGCAGAGCTCTCCCATGGTTCTTGTTTATTATGATTATGAATATGATCCTTGTGAGATCCATGAAGGAGAAGCAGAAGAGCTACAGGGGTAGTTTACCTCCTGTCCAAAGTATGTGAGTGAGAAACCATCACCCGGGGCTAGTTAGCCTGGAACGAATGTTCACCCACCTGTGCTTACCAAAGATATTCAGCCCTGTGTGAGCAGCTGTGGAGAAGAACGAGTTGTCTGTTACAATTTTTTTGGAGTTTTCCACTCATTCTATTATCCCTTCAACGAGTATTTGGAGTGGCATTTCCTTCATATGTTGGAGCCACCCAACTTTATCTCAACTTCATCCTTTGGAGAGAAGCCGAAGGATGTAACCGTTCTGTTGTCATAGTTGCATTATCTGTTATTGATCACTGACAAAGTAAATGGTCTTCCAGTCAGGAAGCTACTTGAATGGATATGGTGGAAGTTTGATTTCACCTAGAACCATGTAAAAATAAATTAGTTTAGGTCTGTACATAAATAAGCTCCTGTGGAGCCCATGTGTGTTTATTTTCCTATTTTTTACTTATCGGCCTGTATTCCTCAACAAGGTGTTTTGAGATAGCCTCTATAGCCCAATGCAGAAGGCGACTAGAACTACTTGTTCTTGGAAGCTCGAAAGGAGCATGTGATCCCCTGTGGAGCCAAATGTTATCACATATAGTTGTCAAGGGAAATAGGTCGTCCAAGTTCGTGGTCTGCACAGGAAGCATCTAAGTGAAACATGCAGAGCAACTCATTTCGGCCCTAAAATACAAACAGGTGGGCTCAATTTTGCGACGGTGGATATCCCCCGTGAGGATGAGATTAGTGGTCGCGTCATGAAAAACGTTGAAGTGCTGAAGGTCCTAAGTACCATAGTAGATCTCTACCATATTGAATTCCAGACCTCAAATGCTTGTGCATCCTATTCCATATTTCTGAGTTAGGATGTTATTATCATTGAGTCTGAGGCTATTTGACCTCTTTAAAACCAACCGTGACACATAAAATGATGGCTACCTCAACGAAATCTAAATGTGACATCTAGTGATAACAGGGACGAACACAAATATTGCAGATTCCTCTATGGCCCTTTTCTCAGAGTAAGTATCCCACCAATGCTTAACATGGGGGAAAACCTTGAGGAGTGCAAAAGTAATCTTTTCCCTCTCAAAAAAATTGTGGATGAAAAATACACTTCAAGAAGATTCAACCATTTATCTACAACATCTACATATATCAGTCCTTCAAATAATGGAATATCAAAATTTACATGTATCTTGAAGGGGGTTTCATGATTGCTTGATGAAGATGCTTCTCCTGTGGGTAGTCGCTAAAGGATTTGTGCAAATTTGTCCATCATTTCATTCCTTTGTCACACAAGGGATTCCTCGAGCAACATTTTAAAAGGATCTCCCACTCCATCATATTTCCTTTTGTCCCCCGTGGGTTGTTTTCGGGATCAGTGAGAACGATCTTGCAAAGACTTCTATGATACCACTGATTCAGATTTAGGAGACAAATGAAATGATTAACATACCGAATATAATAAACACAAATATATGGAGAACAACATAGATATCTAGTGAACAATATCTTCTATTGAATAAATGAAATAGGATGAAACTGTAAAACTGCAGAACTGAAACAACTTGCTCGAATGGTGGTAGCTATGTCTGAGAAGAGATGTGGCTTCTACAGGCATATTTCTAAGAAAAATGATTACAATGAGGCTCCAAAGGCCTTTTTAACATTACTCATGAATGGAAAACCCCTATACATCCAAAAATCTAACCCTATGACGTGAAACACCAAAAGTCACGTGGGCCCCGATGTGTAAGTTGGTACCTCAACTTCCTAGGGTTGTAAATTTTGCATACAAACTTCGTTTTAGGCGCGTTATATCCCGTTGGAAATTTATTTTCGATAAATACACATTACGCCATCAAACTCTGACTCCTTCTACAGTTGTACTATGACAAGCCAAAAAAACATTGTTTAGGGCCCCAAAACGACCCTCGAAGTACATAAAGATGTGCTGATAGGAAAAAATCCAGAGTAAGCTAGTTGGATTAGTTGGGAGGCCACCAGTCTCCACCTGGAATATGTTTAGGGTTTCATACAGCCCCGAAAGTGTAGAACCCACAATTACAAAGAAGTATAGAAGAACGTGTTGAACTAAAAACTGCCAAGATGAGCCAATTGGAATAGGTGGGTGGAAACCAATATCCATCTGGATCAATTTTGGGGCTATCTAATTCCCTACACACCTTCCAGGTGGATATTGGTGGCCACCCACCTAATCCAATTGGATTATTTTGGATGTTTTCATGTCAGTATATCTTTATGTACTTCCAGGGCCATTTTGGGGCCCTAAACAATGTTTTTTTGGCTTGCCACAATCAAAGCATAGTCAAAGTCAGAGTTTGATGGTATAATCTGTAGTTATAAAAAATAAATTTCCAACGAGCTATTCCACACCTAAAACGAAGGTCGTATGCAAAAGTTACAACCCCGGGAAGTTGAGGTACCAACTTACCCATCGGGGCCCACATAACTTTTGGTGTTTCATCTCTTAGGCTTAGGTTTTTGGATGTCTAGGGTTTTGGAATTCATGAGTAATGTTAAAAAGGCCTTTGGAGAGTCATTGTAATCATTATGCTCAGATGGATGCATGTATCATCCACATCTCTTCGCAGATATAGCTACCACCATTCGAGCAAGTTGTTTTCAGTTCTGTAGTTTTACAGTTTCAGCCTATTTTATTTATTCAATAAAAGTTATTGTTCACTGGATATATGTTTTTTTTCTCCATATATCTGTGTTATTTTATTCAGTCTTTTATTCATTTCATTCTTCTCATAAATCCATATGATTGGTATCAGAGCGGTTTTCTCTTCATTTATTTTTCTTCGTGCATGTCCCCGAGAAGATCTGGGTACAAGAAGTTGGGACTCAAACTAGTCGATCCTTTGTAAGATCGATCGCACCGATCCCAGCAAGAACCCATGGGAGACAAAAATGAATATGATGGGACAGGATATCCTTTCAAAATGTCTCTCAAGGAAGCCCTTGCATGACAAAGGAAGAAAATTATGGACAACTGTGCACAGATCCTTCAGCGGCTACCCACGGGAGATGCATATTCATCAAGCAGCCATGCAACCCCCTTCAAGGTATAGGTAAATTTTGATATTCCATTATTTTAAGGACTGATAGATGTGGATGTTGTACATAAATGGTTGAATCTGCTTGAAGGGTATTTTTCAATCCACAAATTTACTGATAGGGAAAAGATTACTTTTGCATTCCTCAAGGTCGCCCCCCATGTTAAGGACTGGTGGGATACTTACTCTAAACAAAGGGACATAGAGGAATATACAATATTTTCCATATCCCCCACGTGGGATTCCTTGAGGAATGAAATTAAAGAAGAATACTACCTTGTTGGAAGCTACGAGGACCAGTGCATAAGATGGACCACCCTATGTCAGGAAAGGGACCAAACAATACCATATTTCACCAATATTTACCACACCCTGCACACCAAATTGGGTATCAAATAATATGAACAACAGCTGGTGCTGAAATATAACGACTATATGTATAGATACATTCAAACATAAATGGATTTTCTGGACATCGCATCATTGGGTATGACTTATAGATATGTTTTCAAGATCGAACACAAATTTAAGAAGAAGAGGTGAGAGTTTGGATATGAAAACTCCTCACAACTGAAGCAGGGAAAAGGTGAACCCAACCCTAAAATCAAGGGAAAAAGAAAATATGGCCACTCTTAAGACAACAAGTCCAAGCCACAACACAAGAAGGGTAACAAGAAGTCAAAGAAGGACACAGGAAAATGGTGTGAATACCATAAAATCCCTTGGAACAACACCGAAGAATGTATCTCCAAGCAGTCATTGGTGGTCGAGCTCAAAGCTTCCGATTCAGAGGAATATTTTGACTCTGAATCAAATATCGAAGGAGGGAATCGAATTATGGATGTTGAACCCAGTGCCACTATCACTACGACCAAATTCTAGCCAAGTGAACCAAAAGAACAAGAGGAAGAGGAACACCTCTTTCACTCACAGATGTGGGTAAAGTGGGTTACGCTTCATTTCATTGTCGATTGCATTAGTCAGAAGAAAATGATCTCAGCAAAGGTCGTCAAGTGGTTATAATTACAGAGGACACTGCACTTAAAACCCTACACCATCAGCTGGCTTCGCCAAGGAAGAGATCTTTGCATTAGGCAGCATTGTCGTATTTCCTACGACATCAAACCCTTCAAAAATGAGGAATTATGTGATACTGTCCCCCTTGAAGTTTGTGATTTTCTTTTAGGACAACCATATTTGTGGAAGAAAAATGTTGTGTATGAGTCTAGACCCCATAGTGTTATTATTACTTTGGTTAGACAATTGTACATGATACTAGAGGTAGTGTCTCCTACATCTATTTATTTAATCTCTGCTAAGAAATGCAGTAAGCTCATTTGACAGACTAGGAAGTTAGTATTCTTTTTGATCCATTCTCACATTAAGAAGTAGGTCTCCGCCAAATCCATAGCCTCTACATGTAGCCTTTCTTTGTAGAAGAAGGAAGTGAAAGGGATTGTGGAAGCATATAGAGACATATTCTCCTCACCCTCCAGGGTACCAATGCACTGCCAAGTCAACCATCCAATTGATATAACCCCCTATGTACCTATTCCTAATGGACCAATCTATAGTTTCTTGCTGATGGAAAATGACGAAATCAAGTGTCAAATCCAAGAGATTCTTCAAAAGGGGCACATCAGACCCAACTCATCCCCTTTCAGAATATTTATTGTACTAGTGTAGAAGAAATACGAGACTTGGCGGCTCTGCATTGATTACAGAACATTAAACAAAATCATAGTCAGGAACTGGTACCCGATTCCCTGAATTGATGACCTTGACCAAATCAAGGGGGAAAAGTTATTCAACAAGATTGACCTAAAGTCTGGCTGCTACTAGGTTCCCATCAAGTTATCCAAGTGGATATCGATGGCCACCCACCTTTTCCAACTAGCTCAAAACAATTTTCTGGCAATTTTGGCAATTTACTATTTTTAGTAGTTTTAATTTTCGGGGCTATTTTGAGGGCCTAAATGAATTTTTTTCTAGATAAAGATTCTCAATGATATCCAAAGTCATTATTGATCCCCCAAAATGAATCTCCTCGATGATACCTTTCCAATGGTCTATCATACGCCTAAAACGAAGATCGTATGCAAAAGTTACGACCCCAGGAAGTTGATGTACTAACNCGTATGCAAAAGTTACGACCCCAGGAAGTTGATGTACTAACTTACCCAAATGGGGCCCACATGACTTTCGATGCTTCATCTCCTAGGGTTAGGTTTTTGGATGTCTAGATTTTTTTACATTCCCGTTTATTGTAAAAATTCCTTCAGAGCCTCATTGTAATTATCTTCTTGCGAATGAGAGTAGTCATCACATCTCTTCTCGGAGATACGCTGCCACCATTCTAGCAAGTCTTTCACTTAGTATTTTTACTGTCTCTGTACATGTCGTTCATTAATATAAATCATGTATTATTGTATATCTGTGTTTATTGTTGCATCTCTGATACATTTCTGTTATATTATTGAATATCTGCAATATCTCTGTACATTTATTTATTATATCTCTACTCTCATTTCGTGCCAAAAATAATCTGGATCATCAAGCCAACTAATGTATGGAAGACAACTTTCAAATTTAAAGAAGGCTTCTTCGAATGTTTGGTCATGCCCTTTGGCTTATCAAATGCACCACCCACTTTCATGAGGTTGATGGATGATGTATTGATACCCTTTACCAACTCTTTTTTGGTGGTATATGTGGATGACATGCTCATCTTCAACATAAATTTGGAGGAGCACATGTAGCATATTCAACGGGTTTTGAGCACTCTATGGAAACAAACGTTGTATGCCAACTTGGAAAAATGATCCTTTCACATGAACAAGTTCCAATACTTGGGATACATTGTTGATGGGCATGGGGTAAATGTTGATCCAGATAAGATCCAAGTCATCTGTGTCTGGCATGCCCCGACTACACTAACCAAGCTTCGATGCTTCTTGGGACTTGCCAACTTCTACCGACAGTTCGTGTTGGGACTCTCCCATATTGCATGACCCTTAGCCAAGAGAAAAAGGGTGGTGGCAGGGAAATTTTCACATGGGGGAAAGAAAAACAATGAACATTTGATGATATGAATCATCGCTTGTACTTGACTCAAGTACTCTCCTTACCTGATCTGCAACAACCATTTGAGATTGAGACTGATGCATCCAAATATGATGTAGGTGCATTGCTCACACAACATAGTCATCCGATAACATACCATAATGAGACACTCTCAGATACTTTCTTGAAATACCCCACCTATGAAAAGGAAATGTTTTCCATTGTACAAGCCTATCATCAATCAAAACATTACATTCTGGAAAAGGAGACAATCATCCACACTGATCACAAGACCTTGTATTTCATAAAAACATAGGGGAAGTTGAAGAATGACCACTATCATAAGTGGTCCACCTACCTACAATAGTTCCATCCCAACATCAAGTATAAGATAGGGAGCACAAATCGTTTCACTGACTGCCTCAGTCAAACTCTTGTGATTGCACTCACCATTGTGCTCCAGTCCTATGGGAATGGGGCATCTGAGTGGCTCAAAATTGTTCAAAAAGATCTAGACTTTTACACTACCTATAAACTCTTGGGTACATGTGTGAATGCCACCAATTTTAACATTCAGGATGGACTGTTATTCCATCTGGGCCATCTCTGTGTTCCTCCAAGTGACTGTGCAAAGATGATTTAGGAGGCTCGCTACAGTTGGATGGCAGGACATTTTGGTGTGGAGAAAACTATAGTCGTTCTACAGAAACATTTGTTTTTCAAACAATTTGACAGGACGTCAGCAAGTATATCATATCTTGCACTACCTATTCCATTGCCAGGATATCCATCAAGAAGCAAGGCTTATACACCCCTCTTCCTAATCCTGAGAGATCTTGGGAATCCATCTCTATGGATTACATTTTTGGCCTTCCATTGACCAAGAAAATAAATGATTGTGTATTTTTGGTGGTTGATCGGTTTTTGAAGATGGCCATTCTCACAACTTGCAAGAAGAGCATCATAGCGATAGATACTACCAAGATTTTCTTCGAACAAGTGTGGGTCCATTTTGGGATACCACATATCATCATCTCTGATTGGGATAGCAAGTTCCTCAACACATTTTGGTCAAGTCTTTGGTCACTATTGGACACCAAGCTCACTAAATCCACTTCCTTCCACCCTTAAACCGATGTCTAAACAAAGGTCTTCAATCGGATGATTGTGCACATCCTACACATGTATAACTCTAAGCATCTTTGTACATGGGATGAGAGTCTTCCCTATGTTCAACATAACTACAACATGGCTCTTTATAGCTCCATCAACCATAGCCTCTTTCAAGTGGGGCTGGAATTCCAACCCTTGGGTCCCATTGTTGTTTCACTACCTCTTGCAACAACATAGACAACTTCTTCCCATGTTCATTCTAAGGCCGACAAAGCCATTATATTCATTGAGAAGTTTTAGCACATCCGCTAATGCTAAGTACAAGCAGTGCCATGATCAACATCGGGTATCGCATAAGTTTCTAGTGGGAGACAAGGTATGGTTACATTTGTAGAAATGGAACCTTACAGGTCCCCATTGGAAGCTCCACCCACTTCGTTATGGGACTTACAATATTACCAAGGTTTTGGGTAACAATGATTTTGAGATCAACACTCCACCCTTCCTTGGCTTGCACCTAGTATTCAATGTGGACCTCCTTCGACCATATTTTCCACCATTATTGGACACCTGAAAGATTGCATAACAAATGACACCAACAAAGATAAACCATGACTGCATCAAATAAGCATCCACTGATTAGATAGTGGACACACATGTCAAGGGCACTCACCAACAAAGGATCCAACTTTATTGGGTTATCAAGGCAAGACAAATCCTACACCAAAGCAAGTGGCTCACCAGGGACCAAATTTAGCATAAGTTTCCTCACCTGATGGGGGCACTCAATGAAATGGATACAATTGATTCCTAAGGAGGGAGGACTAATCCAGGTGGATATTGGCTTCCACCGGCCTATTCCAACTAACTACTCTTGAAAAATTTTAGTTAACACATTCTTCTGTAATTCTTTGTAATTTTGGGTTTTACACTTTCGAGTCTGTCTAAATCCCTACACAATTTCTAGGTGGATATTGGTGGCTTCCCACCTAATCCAAATGGATTATTTTTTATTTTTTCATGTAAGTACATCTTTTTGTACTTTCAGGTCCGTTTTGGGGCCCTAAACAATGTTTTTTTGGCTTTCCAGAGTCAAACTATTGACATAGTTAGAGTTTGATAGAATAATGTGTATTTCTCGAAAAGACCTTTCCAACGAGCTATCCTTCACCTAAAATGAAGGTCATGTGAAAATGTTACGACCCCAGGAAATTGAGGTACCAACTTACCCATCGAGGCCCACATAAATTTTGGCGTTACCTCTCCTAGGGTTAGGTTTTTGGATGTCTAGGGTTTTGATATTCATGAGTAATGTTAAAAAGGCCTCTAGAGCCTCATTGTAATCATTCTACTCAAACAAATGCGCATAACAACCACATCTCTTCTCAAAGATAGCTACCACCATTTGAACAAGTTGTTTTTAGTTCTACAGTTTTACAGTTTCATCCTATTTTATTTAATCAATAGAAGTTATTGTTCATTGGATATATGTTGGTGTTTTTCATATGTATGTGTTATTGTATTTAGTCTGATATTCATCTATTCCTCTCATAAATCTGTATCACCCTCGTTGCGTACTTTTAATAAGGATAAAATACATGAAATAACGAAGCAATTGGAGTAGAATAGAGAGAAGAAGAAGATAAAAGAGAGGAGATGAGTTAAGAAGAAAGTGAATTCAATATTACTTCACCCAAAGAAGTATTGGTGTTGAGAATTCAACACCCTAGGAGTCATAGAGGAGGAACGAGTTCAAGTTTGAAGATGGAAAATTGGGACAACACCTTAAGACTACTCGTGTTCAATGGAACGGGTAGGGATTATGCATATCAACATTGGTTTACATGTGAAGCAATCTAGTATATGAAGAGAATAATAGATGAAGCAACCAAAATCATGCAGTTGGAGACCATATTCAGGGAAATAGCCTTGACCTGGTATATGAAGTATAAGGATATGACGCCAGTTGGACAAACGAGGTCCCTAATAGAAATTAAGTAGGATCTGCTTAGGGATTTCCATAATCCTACGTCATAATCCTAATGTATCATAGAGATAAAGAAGATCAAGAAAATGGAAGGAGAAATTGTCTAGGATTATGACCAATGGTTCAAGATCTTATTGGATAGGTTGATGTTCCAAATCTAGGAGGTGAAGCACATGGAATGGTTTATTATAGGGTTAATTCCCAATATCCAAGTCCCACTTAGTTAGCAGAAGGTGATGAATCATGAAGAGGCAATCAAAACTGCAATCTTTATGGAGGCTACTTCACGAGGAGAGGAGATGTCGATAGGTTTGGTACAGGTGCATTCATAGTTGGCCAAACTGACGATGCAATTGAAAAATATGACTAAGAAAAAAGTCGTGTGCAAGACAAAATTCGTGCGCGAGAATGTATGGTGTACCACATGCCACTTAGAAGGGCATCGTAGATAGGAACGTCCTGTACTACCAAACTATATGGCAACTGGAACACCTAGTCCATTTCCATTTGGGAATACGAAAAGGTGTGAGATACGCAAACACTGGGGCCATGTTCCACCCCACTACCAAACCTTTCATAAATACCAGACAACAACTCATACCCCATTCTATGAGTTCTATAAATATGTTGGGAATGATGTCAATAATTTCCACTCACTCTAGTTGATGAAAGATAATTCCCATGATGCATTCTAGGTAGTACATGAAGATTAGAAGGGTGGTCAACATAGAGGTACGGAAAGAGGTGAATACTAAGAAGATACTCGATGTAGATATGGGTGCAATCACAACCGAGGATATGGAGAAGGAGGAGGTAGACCCCCCATGTGTTTTAATTCCAGTGAGATCCATCGTGTCGCACAATTTTGTAGCAAATCACTCATGCTTTGTGCATATTGATATAGTCCTGAGCATGTCACCAAATACTGTCTAGACTTGTTGAAAAAGTGCAAAGACCAATATACCAATTACAACATGGTGCATGTGAATTCATGCAAGAATAAGAAGAGTAATGAGGAAGTTGTTTTATGGGTGGTCACCTGAGGAGAAGAAAAGACATGAGTAGAATTTGAGCATGGTGAAGGCTCAGGTCAACATCCAAATGTGAAGATAAGGAAGGAAGTTCACCCCCCTCCAAGTTTTGATGTCACCTAGCAGAAACAGTTCATGTGCGATGCACAAAGAGAAATCGAATAAGAAAGAGCACACACGTATATGAAACATGTGACTCCAAGGTCCCTTGAGGAGGCCAAGATCCAAGAAGAATTGAAAAGGGTGACACAAAGGTTGCTAGAGGAAGATTGGATCTGTGAAGAAGTATAATGCATGACACAAAGGTCGTTGCAAGAATCTCATGACCGTTAGGAATTACAGTGTGACAAAAAGATCTTTGGGGGAAGCTTGTGTGCATGAAGAAGTGTAGTGCGCAATGCAACGGTCAATTGAAGAAGCTCGAAATCAGACTGATTTCATCATTGTTGAATGATCAAGAATATGCAAGTAAGTTGACATAGAAGGTAGCTACTTGCATGAGGGAACAAGGATTGGAGGAAGCCATATCATCTCTACTACCAGAGAGGGATGTATGTCAGGTCAACAAGAAAAAGTGTACTGGCCAGGAATTTAAGATAATGGAAGAACTTGGTGGCTATGACATGGATAGAATCATGTTGGATTTTGATTTTGACGTGAATATTATTCTGAAGAAATCTTGGGAGGTGATGGGTAAACCAAAGTTGGTTTGGTTGCCCATCCAGCTCCGTTTGGCCAATCAAAACAATATATACCCAATAGACCGGATGGAGAAAGTGGAAGTGAACATATACGGAGTAAAAACAAAGGATGACTTTGATTTCATGGATATTATGGATGAGTGTGATCTATATTCTTCATTAGTGGGAATTGACTGGGCCTTTGATAATAAGTTGGTGTTGAACTTGAAGAAGAAGATGTCATTTGAAATAGACACCTCACACATGGTCGCACCACTAGATCCATATGAAGGTGATAGGTATAATGAACTGGTGGATGAGGATGCATGGAGCTCAGTAATTGAAAATATCTATAAGATCATTAGGTTAAAGGAAGATTACATCAACCACATTGTAGATGGAGAGGTAAGCTGGAGAAGTGTCAAGTATTATAACACAAATTCTGAGGATGCCATGGATAGGTGGAAAAACAACCTCTATGAAGTTTCGACTCGCATATGTGTGAGTATAAAAAACATGGTGCGTTGTATTAGGTTTTAGCTATGCGATGCCCCACAGTTTGATGTGACAGGGATGGTAGAGACATTCATCACACAAATGGAGAAAACCATCTCCACGGAGTAGAGTCTTTATTCCATGGATGTAGTGGTTCAAGGGACACTTGAGCAGTGGTAGGAGACCCATAACCCAGATATTCAGAGTTGGGCATAGGTAGTTGAGTTAAAAAAGGTTTTTTTCTAGCCCATCATTGATTTAGAACTAGCCAACCAATACAAGGGCATTGAGGATCCTCAAGAACACATCTATTTTTGTGAAAAACATTAGACCTCTAAAAATATCCCTTAATCCCAATGGGTACATCAGTTCGTCCACACGATGAACATGGTCTCTAGAAGTTGGTACATCTAGGAGGAAATCAGGATGAAAATGTTTGAGTGGACCCATATGAGTTCCCAGTTCTGTTTAACATTTAGCTTCATAGCAGAAAATCCATCTCAAAGAGATGCACTCTCTGGATTAAGGATTTTCTTTTCCATTGGCAGCCAAATGAAGCCACACCTAGGGTAGTATGTTCGTATCATTAACCGATGAAAAAAATGAAAGATGTATTCCATTGTTGGAAGATTGTTGTTGACAATGTTGATGACGATGACCCCCCAAAGATCCAAATCAAATAATCTAAAGGAGAACATGCACTAAAGGGTAAGGAAATATAAATGGACACACCAGACTATAATGGCCCGATCAAAACCAAGAAACATAATATTGGCAATGAATAAGCTCCCAACATGACCATCATTGGAGACTATTCGAATAAGGATATAATCACTTAGGGGGTTGAATTTCTCAAGAAATATGAGGAATGTTTTCCTCAGAGTTTCTCTTAAATGAAAGGCATTGTAGTCTCGTTGGGACCCATGAAGATTCAACTCAAACTTGTCAAGAGAAGGCCTTATCGCTTGAATCCCAAAGAAAGGAGAAGGTGCACAAATAATTGGATCAGATGTTGGATGTTGGGATCATTGTCCCTAAAGAGGAGTATGAATGGATTAGTCATAAGGTGGTGCAACCCAAAAGGATCGGGGATATTTGGATTTGTGTCGATCTGAGGAGTATCAACATAGGCTATGTCCACGACCCTTTCTTGAAACCCTTCATGGAAGAGGTGGTGGAAAATATTGGCAGTTGAGAAGCCTACTCATTCCCAAATAGGTTCTCATGATATCATCAGGTTCAAATTGTAGAGGAGGATTAGGCAAAGACCACCTTTGCGACTGAATGGGGTTCATTTTCATACACTCTCATGCCCATTGGCTTGAAGAATGCCCCTACAGTATTTAACTGGATAGTGGTTGCAACCTTCAAGGAGATTATCCACATGTTTATAGAGGTACACTTGGATGATTGTAATGTATTCATTTTGTTAAAATAACACATGGAAGCTCTTTGATTAATGTTGGATTGATGCCACCAGCTACAAATATCCTTTAAATTGAAGAAATGCATTTTTTGTACACAATTTGCCACATTTTTAGGCCATGTGGTGTGCAAGGATATATTATTGGTGGACCAGGCTAAGATCGATGCCATATTAGATATGGTATCCCCAACTTCAGTTCTTAAAATGTGTTCCACGTCGGTTCATACAAGATACTACTGACCATTCAACCTGAATTATGCCTAGATCGTGACAACATTGGAAAATGTGTTCCGTAAAGATACTAAATATGAGTGGACACAATAATGTCATAAATACTTGGATACACTCAAAGAAAAACTTGTTATCATGCCAATTATGGTATTTATTGATTGGTTGAATCTCTTCCATGTCCATGTCAATGCTTCATCTATTGTGTCGGGCATCATTCTTGGGAAGCCTCGGGAAGGATCATATGGTATTTTTTGCAAGTTACAAATTTTCCAACGTTGAAAAGGATTATATGAAAATGAAGTGCAAGGCGATGTCCATGATATATTCCTTGCATAAATTTCACCACTACTTACTGGGATCATCTTTGAAATAATTCACTAGTCACTTTGTGCTCAATTATTTTGTCAACAAGCCAGTGTTTGGCAAAAGAATCGATCGGTGATTGTTTCTTTTTCAAGAGTTTGACTTCAAATTTATAATTAATCTAGGGAAACATAATGTTGGACCAGATCATCTGTTGCAAATTGAGACTAGGGAAGTTTCTAGGAGCCTTGATGACGAACTCCCCGATGCACAACTCTTTCGGGTTGAAGTCATGCCTAATAAATTGGTTGAAATCGTGAAATATCTCATAACTATCCAAGATCTGACTAGGTATGCGTCGACCCAACATCATCAAATGGTGACCCACAATTTCATTTATCAGTTGATTATGGGAAAATTGTATAAGCTAGGCACATATGACACCCTACATTGATGTCTCTAGAACATGAATGGGACTCCATCCTGTACGAGGCACATTAAGGTATTGTTGGAGGCCATAATATCAGTAATGCTATCATCCACAAGGTCCTTCGTGTATGAATTTGGTGGTGCTCCCTCTTTGCATATGATAAATATTATTGTAAAAAATATGATGTATGTCAACGGGTTGGAAAGATTTCTCGAAGATGTGAGCTTCCTTTATTTGTTGTGATCGCAATAGAGCCCTTCGACAAATGGGAAATATATTTTTTGGGCCCATTAGTCCCCCTACATGTTGTATAGGGACACATTATATTATTACCATGACTAAATAACTCATGAGTTAGGACGAAGCAACACCATTCAAAGATTGTACAATAGACAGGGTGACACTCTTCATTTTTTAGAATGTCATCACTAGATTCAATTTTCCAAGGGTGTTGATGAATGACTAGGAATTGTATTTTTTGAATGAGACTGGATTCAACAAATCACTCAAGAGTTCATGATCCACCTATAAAATACCACCCCCTGTCACCCTCAAGCCAATGTTACAGTTGAGGATTTTAATAAAAAATTAGAACATACTCTAACAAAACTTTTTAATGTACAGTGTTGTGACTGGGATCAACACATCGCCAAAATATTATGGTATTATCGAACAACATGTAAAAGGATAAAAAATCACACACCATTCTGACTATATATGGAAAAGACGTGGCATGTCTCTTGAATTTGTTGTTCCTAGCCTCCGGATCACACTAGCAACCCAGATGATTGGGGATCATCTGTTTTACCTCAAGATGAGCTAATGGTACTAGAGGAAGATCGAATGATGGTGAATTTCAACCAAGTTGTTGAGAAGGAAAGAAAAAAGGCATGGCATGATCATAACATCCACTAGAAAATTCTCCATCCTAGATATTTAGTATTATTGTATGATATCAAATACTTACACCATCCTAGCAAGCTACACATGCATTGGTTGGGTGCTTTCTGGCTAGTCTACATCAGTGAAGTATGTGCTACCAAGCTGGAAACCCTACAAGGATAGCTGCTCAAGGGACTCATTAATGGATGAATTTTAAAGGTGTTCTATGGCCACTAGGGATCAACCATCATTTAGCTCCCATTATCATCTTTTGAATATGGGTAGAAAAGGATTAGTGTAGATGGTACAATAGTTCACGCATCTCTTAGTCTACATAATTTACCTTTTGGATAGTGCAACATTCATATCAGTCACATAGGTGGAGTTGATAGATTGACAATTTGTGCAAATTTTCCATATTTATAAATATGGTTGATATGTTGCAATAAGTATAAGGTGTGGGTTCTGTCTGAAAATTCACGTGGGCTTTGGAGGAGTTTCCTAGCTCCTCAGTTAATTCAAAGGGGATGGATTCCTAGCACGAGTACACAGATTTGGCATATCGATATCCCCATAAGTCACATTTTGTCGCCACTTTCTATTTGTTCTCCAAGTCACCCCCTCCATCACATATTTCTTTCTCTCCTTCGTCATCTTCACCACCATATTCCCTCTATATATACCACACCCCCATGCTCTTGCTGGAATAATTCTCCATGCCCCATTCCCTCCCACCTCCATTTGTAACTTCCTTCATCATCTCATGGATATTTCCCCCGATTTCCTCATTGATATCAAGTGTTCCCAACTCCGTTGTCATGGCGTGTCTTAACAGATTGTCCATACTATAGTATTTATAGCTCGATAGATCATCTCAAGTTCCTACATTTTAGTTTTCATGAAGAATGTCATTCTATCACTATTTTCTCAATAGAGTCCCTTCTCCCTTTTTTCATAGCATATATCATCTTAGTAATCCACAGTTCCATGAACTATGTTTCATACTTGTGTTTGTTCACTAGCATTCTAAATCGATAATTAAGTGAATAACCACCATGCATCATTGTTGGAAAATAAGTTTCGGAATATAGTTTTGAGAAAAATCTTAAGTATAGAAGAAGTATGTAGAAGAGGTGCATAGAGAAGAATAATAAAGACATGAAAGTGCACATCTTATATTCATATAGAAGGACAATGTGTAGTAAGTAGAATAAAATAGAGAATAAAGAAAAGAGAAGAAAAAATAAGAATAAAAACAAGAGAAGAAAGAGGATGAAAAGGAAGGATGAAAACTCAACATTCTAAATATGGAAGGACGTGCAAAAGCAACGTGCAGATGAAAAATCATAAGAAAGCAATTGAACAACTAGTAAACTGAAATAACCATGCAATGTAATGGGTTTTTGGGATGAACCAAGTAGGATTTTAAGCCCTATAATTGAGGTATAAATATGTAATGGGTTGGGAGAATTGGGGTTCACTCGACGTGGAGGTTTATGTCATGTTATGTTCTATTGAGGTCTATTCAGTTCCTGTTATTTTCTGGTTTTAGTCTGTAACATAGAGGATTCTATGTATGAATGTAAGGGATTATGTAGAGAAGGAGAGGATTGCATTGTAGAGAGGTTAGGCTATTAGAAGAGAATGAGGAACATGTTACGTCTTTGTAAGTACATTGTGCAAGCCTAAAGAATTTATCAAAAGAATAATAAAGAAGCTAGTCGTTGTGGATATAGCCCAAAATTTGGTGAACTGCGTTAAATCTTGTGTCATATGTATTTTATGTTATGCCTATGAATTCTTCATTGTTCCATAGTAGATTAGATTTATCTTACGTTTAACCATGGCGCACTATTCATAACTGGTAAAATAATGATTTTATGTAGTAATCTAGAATATACTGATAATATGAATTTGATTCACTAAGTAAGATAAAACTGAATAAGGACAGGGTTATGTGCACATAATCAATAAGGAAGAATGAAACAAATGATTTCCTCCCATTCCCTTATTACTGCAGAAGCCTAGTTCTCATAGTCCTAATAGATACATCGGGTGAGACTTCATCTTCTCAAGCAGGTGATGCTGAAAGGGCTGGTGTCTTTTGGGTTTTGTTGGTCATAGATAAATCAAACATAGGGTCTTACTAATCGTGTGTAGTGCCAACAAATGGTTCTGTTGTCGGGACCAAAAAATTACTATTAAGGGGATGTTTTGGAGGCCGACGAAGAAGGAGATATCATAATTGTTGGAAAGGAAGGAACAAGAGTTTTCTTTATAGGAGGACATAAACCCTCGGATGACTGACAAGCAATGGATGCAAAGGTATTTGTACACATTTCGACATGAAATTTTCTTTTCCAAATTTCCAATTATTCTGACTGAGTGGCTAGAAATATTAGTGGAGAAAAATGGAAGGTACATGCCTACAACACCGAGGAATTAGACTCCTGAATTGGTAAGACAACTGAATTATGTAAGTAATCCAAATACTTGTGAAATTGATTTTTGGTTGGATAACATATTAGGAGGATATATTACAGACTGTGCAGTAGATTGTATTCAATCATACAGTGTCTCGAAAAGGGATTTTTGAAAGGTCCACGCGGGAGGTTCCTCAAATCATTAGGTACATGGACAAAACTATTATTATGTGACAAGTGTGTGATGATAATGGATTCCCACTACTAAGGGGATTTGTGCACATAGGGGATCTAGGGGATGACAAGAGGATAGTCTGAGATAACGAAGGAAGCGATGAAAAAGGAAGGGAGGGAAAAAGGATGCAAACATAGGGTATACCAGAGGAAGAATACGATTTTGGAGTTGTGTGGAGGAAGGAGGTATAAGAGGAAAAATGTTGGGACTGAGAAAGGAGAGTCGTGCAATGAGACAAAGAGGAGAGAACCTTGTGCAATGGTTTGAATCATGGAGATACCAAATATAGGAGGAGAAGAAAAGGAGTTTCAGTCCAGTCCAGTAATAGAAGAATTGGGAAGTCCTACTCAGAAAGGATCTTGCATCGAATCCACGACCCCATGTGCATCACCACAATCAGGAATAATAGTTGAAGAACTATCAAAAGAAATTGTGGTTATCCAGGGAGGACTGAGTAGTATCAATCAAAGTAGTGGAAGTAGTGCAGGGATTCAGAGTCAGAATTAGAGTCAATCAAAATCACCAAGTAGAGGGAATCCACACAATAACATGGCATGGGTAGAAAACACCCTTATACTTCCCGAGTTCTAGGGATTTGGGTCAGAGGAATCATAACAACACCTACTTGTTTTTGAGAAAATTTGGGCCGCAAATAATGTTCAGGAAGAGGCTGTGGAGATTGGGCAATTGGAAACAAAATTTAGAGGTTGTGCGTTGGTCTGACACATGAAGTTGAAGAGTACCAAACCTACAGGGAAAGCCATAACTTAGGTAAACATAAGGAAAGTAATGATGAAGGAGTTTAATAAACCAAAGTTAGAGTCACAATACATTACAAAACTAAAGGAGATTAAATAGATACAAGCGGAGTCAGTATGGGACTTCGATGAAAGGTTCAAAGATATGATGGGTAGAATGAATTTCGAGATCCCCGATAAAAAACATTGAGAATGGTTCATTGCTGGGCTTCTACCACACATTCATAGGCCATTGGTTCAACAAACAATTTCATCACAGCCCGAGGCACTAGAAATTGAAATGAAATTGGAATCATCTATTGTAGGAGAGAGTGGAGGGATGGCACAAGTGTAGATGCAATTGGCTATATTGATGATTCAACTATCAGAATTGACAAGGGGAAAGGAGAAATGTGAGCAAGTCTGGTCTACCAAATGTAGGACTAACGGTTATCATGAGGACAAATTCAGAACATTCACGTAGTACTTGGTGACGAGAGCATTGAATCCACTAACGAAAGGAGGATATTGTGAGATATGTAAGAAATGGGGCCTCGCCCAATTGAGTTTCCATTGCTACATAAATATCAGAGTACCCTAAGAAACTTGTTATGCAAATTTGCAAGTCATTGGGACATGATGAAAGGATTGTCGCATGTTCAACTTAATCATGGAGAAGACATTAGATATGTATAGGATCCAAGAGGAGAATGTTGCATCAGAAACGGGGGGTTCACAATATAATACTCAAAGAGGATTCAATATGGGGAACAAAGGAAACTTTGGCAGAGGCCACAGTAGAGGAAGTTTTGGTAGAGGAGGAAGAGGAAATATTATATGTTATAACTTTAATCAACCCAGACACTTGGCCTGTGACTGGATGAATATTTGTACAACGTGCACATATTACAAAGAAATGGACCATGTGATAGAATAATGTCCCTAACTAGTTGCGAAATCACAAGCCAGAGGAAACCAGAACTAAAATCCAACCCAGAATGTACAAAATGTTGGATTTTCAATGAGCTACGGCTCATGTATTCTCTTTAAATTTTTTGTTTAACTATTACTTCAACCATAACAACTACAACAAACCAAGATCATAAGAAAAATAAAAATGCACAAGAACACAAGAAGTATCTGTTGATGGGTCCTAAATCCCTTGATTCAACAGTAGGAACTAAACCCACCACCGAGGCCCAATTAGACTCTGCAGTGTTTAATAGTGGAATGGTTCTCCAGATCTTGCGATCTGGCCAATTTATCGATGGGATTTATGTTTTCTTATGAACACTCTTCCTTCAGTTCATACTATCTATTTTTGTATTTTCTCTTGGGTGGGACTGATATGAGATGTAAGCCAGTATAAACCAACTTGGTAACAAAACATGACTAAGTTCTAACTACTAGGGAAGAGGATGAACTTGGGATAACCCACTGCTCAAGCATGCAGACGACAATTTTATACCACAGGCCTAGTACTAATACATTAACCATGTGAGCATCCAATTATTGTCTGAGAAGCTAATTACCAAAAAGAAAACACACATGGGATAAGACAATGGCAAGAAAAATAATTCACCTACTTAATCATCCATCACATAATAACACCATGATTCATCTTCATCATTAAAGTAAAGAACAACAAAATATTGCACCAGATAACTTGAAAATAGATTAAATAGCTCTTACTCATTACAACATCATTCATAAAACAAGATAGGAAATAGTTCTTCTCCACGTCCAATCACATGCATTTGATAAAAATAACTTGTCTCTGGTCTAGAAGGACTTCTCAATTAAAGGCAACTTCAAAATAATTCTTAACAACTAGAAAGAAAGAGTTCTTGCAACAACCATCGACCCTTAAATAATTAGTCGATGCTCTTATTTATAATGTAAAATTAACTAAAAATAATGGCTAAGTGTAGTTTAAACAAAACAAACATCGCTACGTGGAATTCTCTCTTAAACATTTTCCAACAGTCATCTTGGGATATCCCTTTGAAAGGGTGACTTTTCTCATACTCCAACCAATAGATAAACAACTCTTCATAGGTTTGGGCCCATGCAAATCTATGTTGTTCCATTGGAGCCGCGTAAATTCCTCTGACCTCCACCACATGTACCCGATACTTCACCAAACTGGTGTTTAACTGTTGTAGCACAGTTCGCGCTATAATCAGATGTTCCATACACCGTTTCACTTGTCCTGGCGATGTTTCGGTCACCTTCGCTATCTCTTCGGCCCATAATGAATCTTGCTTGGTATGCGATTCGACTATGTTGCACAATTCGACGAAGTCGTCGGGGGTGCTGAACTCTGGGAGTCTGATATCCTTCATCGCCTGTTGATCTTTGGATTTAGTTTATCTCATATTTGTTGGAGAAGTTATGGAGCCAATGTTTCTTGATAGTTGGAGGGATATTTCCTGCAATCAGAATTAATATCGTTTAGAAATTGCTTACAAAACAATACTTAGAAAAATATATGAAAAGAGTAAACAGGAAGAAAACAGACTGATGCATACCTGTAAATCTCGCTAAGTCTGGTTGTTTGATACTTATGTGATCTCTGCAACCTTTCAGGTTACCTGCACCATCTTTGTTAGTGATGAAATTTTTCTTCAGTTAGGTTGGGTTACATCCATGGTCATAGCATGATAGATCAGGTACGAAAAACATGAGAGTCAAAATCATGCTAGTATCTGGTTGTTCCTTGGGGTTGGGAAAGGATGTCAAAGCCGAACATGTGCCAAAAGTACAAGTAAGTTCCAAAAGGATCGGATATTTTCATAAGAGAAGTCGTTAAATTCTTTAGGTCGAGGCAGGTTGCTCAAACAAAAGTCTCATCAGTAAGTGCATCAACCATCATTATCTCATTATGGAGGCTGGGGGAATTGAAAGGAATCGAGATGATTGTACCACCCATCCTCTACAATTCCTATCAGTTGTATCTCACACACCTTGGATCATACCCTTCACGTGGATGTGATACATTAATTCTTTAAAACATCTTGTCACAACGTATTCAGTTTTCCCAGACACGTTTAGTCTCGCTGCCTTGCTCCATTATAAATTCCATATGTTTTGGATGTGTTCTACTCACCAGTCTAAGCTTATGCACCATAGGTGACTCATCTCATGAGCTTAATTCGATCAACTTCTTGGCTCTGGGTCTTTGTCAAATCCTCCATGCATAAGGTAGATATGTTGTCGCACCATGGGGACTCCTCAAAACACAAGATGGGACCTACAAGGTAGCCGAAGCACCAAGCCTAAGACAAAAAATGCCTGGGACGCATTCTTATTTACAGCAGGTGTTCCTAAGGCTTCAAAGGGAGATTTCGACCTTTTCATGGAAATGACGGTGTCACCCCGTGCAGAGGCTGAAGTGGAAGAAGTTACGTTGGAAGGGCATAGGTTGGAAGCCATGCTTCCTCAACAGAAGATACCGCAGAGGAGAGGAAGGCCCCAAAAAAATAAGGAAGTCGGGGGGGAAATCCAAATCTCGATTGAGTTTTGTGCACGATCAACCGTTGAGGAGCTCCTAATGCGTGCTATCCAGCTATAGCTTGTTAGAACTCCAGGTCGAGGAAGCGGGAGCCAAATGAGAAAGATAGAAGCTTCGAGTTCTAATGACAAAGGACCTAATCTGCAGCTAGAGCATGCACAACTCGCCATAGCTAAACTTTAACAGGAGAGTAGATAATTACATCGACAATTGGTGGAAAATAACCTTGAGTTGTCAGCGCCATAGGGTCATGAAGCGAACGTAACCTGGCTTAAGCGATAGTTTCGGGAAGCACAAGATACGATTGTGCAGTTGAGTGAAGCACAAAGGGAATCAGAAGAACAAAAGGTGACAACAACTCTAGGAGCACGAGGGAGCCAGGAAGAAAGTTTGCACGCAGAAGAGGCATGATGGGCAAACTTTGTTTTGTATCCTCGGACATGACGTAGAATTTTGATAGTCTTCCCTTTTTCTTGTGAAAATTTTCATGTCCTCAATGTAACTGGGTTGGTTGGCCAAAACTTGTAGACAGTGTCTATTGTATGTAACCTGAGCCCGATGGGAGTCTAATATAAAAAGTCTCTAAATTTTGACGAAAGGATTCTGGTCATAGTAGTTGAATGCATTGTTTTTCTCTTTGCGTGTGAATCTACTGTTTTCTTTGTCCAAAATTCTTGTAAGTTAATACCGATTTTGTGCTTAGTGTTTCTCCGAGTTGTTTTTTTATTTTTTTATTGATATCCTTCTGCAAAAACCTTTGAAGTCGATCGAGTAATTCGACCCTCGTCATATATAAGCTAACGTGGCACCACTTACTCGAGATATATGGTAATGAAAACCGATGACTTAACTCACGAGTGTAGCTAGGAGTTAGAACTCTCAGTGACTTAACTCCTGAGTATTAATAGGAGTTAGAACTCTCTTTCAATTTCACGTTCCTAAACTAAGCCTAGGGATCGCCAATTCCGAAAATATATTGGCGGTCGACATCGGGGAAAAACCTATCGCATACTTTCCTTTAGGTTAGTTCCTTCGAAAATTCTCGATGCCAAAATATTTTGGGAATCGGGAATCAGGAAAAAACTTTTAGCATCGTCGAAAAGTTAGTTGTGGTTTGATTTTCTCCAACTCTGATGAGCACGTCAGGTATCGACTATCGGTGATAACATTTCTTTCTTTTGAAGTATTTACTCATTTCGCCTTTTCCCGATGCCAAAAGTGATCGACAATCGGTGATCTCCGCAATGATGCTTGTCATGAAAGAAGACTCTTGTCTGTCGATGTCGAATTTATTAAGTGTGTCAGGTGAAGTGATTTGACTATCTGATTCCTTATTTAAATGTTAAATCTTTTAAGTCAATGATTTTCATAGTTTCAAGCAAACTTTTCAAAGAATTAATGAGACTAAAAAATGGTAAGGAAACGCAACATTTTCCAAAATGGAGACGAATCAGACAATGCAAAGAGATCAATAAGTACCCAAAAAGTAAAATTGGACATAGAATTTTGGGGTGTGTTGAGTGCTCAACAAATGGCAACTTACTGGGAGAAAGCAAAATCTTTGTTCTTCCTTCAAGCTCAACTAATGCAAAAGCTGGTGGAGAACTTAACTAGTTTTAAATCAGAGCCTATTTTACCCGTGCATCCGAAATTCTTGGGTTAGTGCTTCCGGGTCTGCCTGTGGGGTTTTTAACATGTATTCCTCCTTTGTTTCCTGTAGCCCTGACTCATGCCTTTCTTGAAAAAAATCTAGTAAAGTATTCACTGACTTGAAGCCTTTAGTTACCTTTGATCATTTGATATGGTGTTGCTCCACTACCAACGAGCATCCATAGCCTCAATGGAGTCACCCCGACATCACAGACCTTTCTCCACTGCTAGCGAGTGTCCATAGACCTGACAGAGATATATGCATACCCTCTCCTACTATTCACTCTTTTGATAATATCAATTTTATTTCAGAATGATGCCTTGAGTAAGTGGGAGAGGATGATGTTTGTTTATTTTGCAAAGTGAGATGGTTAAGGTGGATCCTTTTCTAAATTTGTATTTGGGGTTCATGTAGTCCTTTCCATCTTTCATTCTTTCCCTTAAGGTCTTACCGAATGACTAAGAAGACACTTCTGACATTTCTTCAGAGTTGTTCATTTGCACAGGTTAGATAGAGGACTCCTCAAAGCAACCACAAGCTCCTGAATGCTTCTTGTGTTTTATATGAGAGATGATTTAGGAGCATAGTTTTCTATGTCGCATGATTTAAATTCGAACATTGTCTCGCTGAACACAACCTTCAAAACCACAAAAGTCCAAAAGAAAAAGAAAAAAAGAAAAAAAATGCATTTCACAATCATGAAAACATCCATACAAAACACAAAACATTTTCATTTATTTATTTATTTTATTATTATTGGAAATATTGTTTGAGGGCTTGGCCATTTACTGGGAGGGCGTCAGGTCTCCCCCTCAGATTCTGTAACCGATAAGTTCTTCCACAATCTTCTTAGCCGCCTGGAAAGGTCCAAGCCACAGATTTTGAAACTTAGAATGCTTCCCTTTTGTCTCATTTTCTCTGTCCCATTTTAGGACTAATTCTCCTACTTCAAAACTTTTCTCTTTAGCCTTATGCTTATCAAACCATATTTTCACTGTCTATTGGTGAGCTAGAAATTTTGACTTAGACTTTTCTCTCTCTTCTTCTAGCGTGAGCAGAGTATCAATTCTTTGTTGTATGACCGATTAAGGTTCCCCGCTGGAATCTTGGGCTAGTTTAAGAGATGGAAGATAAATCCCATTTGGGAGAATGGCTTCTTGCCCATAAACAATAAAGTACGAGGAATTTCCTATCGCTTCCTTGGGTGTGACCCTATTATCCCATAGAGAATTATGGAGTAGATTATGCCAATTCCTTTTTGTTATCTTCAACCGTCATTTTTAATATTATCACTAGGTTCTTATTGGTTGAATCTTCCACCTCGTTTCCATGTGGATAATAATTTGCAGAGTACCTAATTATGATTCTTTTGTCTAGAGAAAAATATGTCAATAGAGTGAAAGAAAAATAAGTTGCATTATCGAAAACTAGAACAGAAGGGACACCAAACCTTGTGATCAGTTGTTGTTTTATGAATTAGATCACCACCTTCTTATTTACATGAGTAAGAGAGATGGCCTCTGCCCACTTCATGAAATAATTGATGGAAGTATGTATATACTTGTGTTGTTTCGAAGAATTGGGTGTAATTTCTCCTATGATATCCAACCCCCATTGCTCAAAAGGCATAGAGATAGTCACTGGTTGGAGTGGGACTGCTTCTCTCTTCTCCCTCCCAACGCTTATTTGACAAGTTTTGCAGTTTCTAGTGTAGGTGTGAGCATCTTTGAACAAGGTGGGCTAATAATAGCTAGATCTCAGTATCTTATGAGCGGTGGTGTTTCCTGCGAAATTACCACCGTAAGGACCATCATGGAGCTCCTTCAGAACTTTGTCTACATCTTCACATTCGATACATCTTAACAATACCCCATCATAATTAATCTGGAAGAGTAACGAATTTATGAGGCGATATTGTGCGGACTTTAACCTGAGAGCTCTCCTTTCCCTAGGATTGAAATTTTCTGGACAAGTACCATGGTGCAAGAGATAAGTCAAATTTTCATACCAAGACTCTGGCCCTGGGGAAATATATGATATTTCACCACACCATAATGCCATTTCATTCTCCCATTTGGAATCTTTATTTACTTGGTCTTGGGCTTCAACTGGGAGTTTGCATAACCCTTTCCCTTTAACTATTTTGGCAGGTTTTATATCTAGATCAAATTCTTGAACTACTTCCATCCAATTTCCTCTTCTCTCACCCATTTCTTGTTGAGTGAATAGGGATGGGACCATGAGGTTAGGCACGATTACTTTGGTGTGGTTCTTGAGGATGTAAGACCTGAAGTGTTTTACCGCCTTATATACTACGTAGGCATGTTTATCCATGACAAGATAATTTAGTTAGGCTCCTTGGAGATTACTTCTCATGAATGACACTGGAGCCCTGTTGTTGTCATCATCCTTCTGAGTCAATACTACATCTAACGATTGTTCGGAGGTGAAAGTATAAAGGAAGAAATCCCTATTGAAATCGAGACTTCGTAACATGGGGGCCTGGGATATAGAAGTTTTAATATTGCTGAAAGAATCCTTTTGTTCATCATCCCACTTAAATTAGGCATCTTTGTGAATCATATTTTGTAAGGGTTTGATAGTTTCCGCGAAATCGAGAGTGAATTTCCTCATGAAATTGATTTGCCCGAGAAAAGACTACATAACTTTCTTGTTGTGAGTCAACAAGAGTTGAGCTATGGAATTAATCCTTTCTGGGTCTATGCAAATGCCTTCTTGAGATATAATGTGCCCTAGCAACTTACCTTCCTCGACACCAAGAATAGTTTTATTGGGATTTAAGGATATACCGTATATCCTAAACCTTTCAAAAATATGAGTCAAGTGTTGGATGTGTTATTCTTTGTTCTTTGAATACACAACTATGTCGTCCAGATACACTACCATACACTTGTTTATTAGTCCCCAGAATGCTACGTCCATGGCCCTTTGGAAGGTATCCCTTGTGTTGATTAACCCAAAATGCATGCATTTATAAGCGAACGTTCCCCACTTGGTTCATAAGGTAGCTTTCAAACGATCTTCCTCTAAAACCAGGAATTGGTTGTAACTTGAGAAACATACCACTAGAGAGAAAATACCCGAGCCAAACACGGTATGTAGGAGTTGCTCCATTGGCGGGACTGGGTAATTTTCCTTTTTTGAAGCTCTGTTCAGGATCCTAAAATCTACGCATAAGCGAATTTCTCCAGACATTTTTCTCACAGGAACCAGATTTGCTACCCACGCGAAATGCCTAACCTAGAAGATGATCTTGGCATATAAAATTTTCTTTAATTTCTGATACATGAGAGGCTATAGGGATGGGTGATACTTTTGGAGCTTCTTTCGGAAGGGTTTCACCTCAGGTTTTAATGGTAAAGTGTGTTGAATGATACGGGTGTCATAAGTTTTCAGATCTTGGTAGGACCATGCAAAGAAATCTTGATATTGTCTGAATAGTTTGAGATAAGAATTTCTTTCCTCTTTAGATATAGTCTTGCTGAGATTCACATTATTTGGGTTTTTCGAGGTTGCGAGATTTATAGTTTCATGCAAGGGACATGAGATACCGGTCTTTGCATTTTTAGCCCGCCTAAATCATTCTTCCAGGTCAAATGGATTTTCCAAATTAGCTATCCCTTTCGGGATGGTGTGATATTTTGATCTATCAATAGGTTGACCTATTCGAGGATCAGTTTCACTTCATCGTCAATTGCCAAATCTTTGAAATTGTCTTGGTTAGTCAGGAAGTTTATGATCTAATCATATCCTTCAAAGACATTCCAATTATAAATCTTGTTAGGCACTGATGGTTTGTAGAGTAGTTCCACAGTGAATCGAGAGGCTTCATAATATTCTAGAGGTGACAGCCTTGAATCCGATGTGGCCAGGGAAATAGCAAGGATATTCTTTTCTCTGTGGATCGCGGTGATATTGAAAGCTTCAAAATGCTCTATTAACCTATGTACTTCATGTTGATAGTTCTTTAGGTGTGGGGAATTTAAATGTATAGTATTCATTACTTGTCTAACGATAATCTCCGAGTCTCCGAAAACTTTCAATTCTTTGACGTTTAAGTCTATGGATTTATTTAACCCTTGTACTAGAGCTTCATACTCGGTGGTGTTATTGGTGCATTCTAATTCTAATCTATAGGACAGGAGCTCACATTTTCCTTTTAGATATATGAGGATGCACCCTGCCCCTAATCCTTCTTATGATTTAGATCCATAAAAGTATATTGTCCACATTTGTGAGAGAAAGTTAATCATTTCTTTCTTCTTATTACTTTCTTTCTCCATTATCTCCTTTCTCATGATTTCAAGCACATGTTCTTGACAGAAGAGGGTTTCCTCTGTCGATATCGGTGATTTATCTTGAAACACTATTTCAAAGTTTTGAGTGAGAGGGACATCGGATAAGAGAGGGGAAAAATTCCCGAAGTAGGAGTCGCAGGAATAATTGCCTAGCATGGGGAAATTTTTCGATGAGGGTTTGTTCAAGGTTTGTAAATCAGTGACAATATGTTTCAAATATATTTCCCTATCGATCCTGATCATATTTTTGTATCCCTTTAGAGGTAGCTAAAGGTGTGCCCAGTTTGTACTAAAGTATCTGTTTAATTTATCAAACCAATCTCGGCTTGATAACAATCCATAAGCTTCTGGGATATATACTACAATGATGTCAATCACTTGAACAAAATTAGGATGTGTTGCTATCCTGATCATTACATCTTTAAGTTCTCCCATGACTTTCACCTGGGTTCTGTCTAGTTGTATTACATGTTTATCATGCTTGAGAGGAACTACATTTAGTTTTTTATAGATAGAAAAAGGCATAACATTGGAAGATTCTCTTGAATTGACCAAACAATTGTGGAGGTTTATGTTGAAAACTTAAAATGTTAAAAGGAAAGGTGGGACACAAGGTTTTCCCTTCTTATCTTCCGAACATGTGTTTAGAGATGGTTTATTCACTATATCTACGGGGATTAGATTTCTTTGTTGTTCATTGCTTTTCGTGGGGTTTTCAACTGATCTCAAATCCTGTAGAAGGAAATCATTTTTTTGTGGGATTCTACATATATCCATAACTGATATATTAGCCTTCAACTTCTTTAGATCTTCAACTACATTGTACTCCAGTTTGGGTGATTCTCTTCTATGGATGCTAATAGGGTTCTTACGGGGAGCAAAAGATGCTTTTGGGTGATCAGGAGTCGACCTTTCCCCTGACATTTGAGTGGTAGTATGATCCTTTGAGACAGGAGAGTATTTACTTCTAGTTTTCACAACCGAGATCTCTGCAGGTGGTTCTTGATCTTGAAATAGGTCGTCGAAAGGCATAATTAGGTCAGGATCCCATATTAGCATGGTTGTATCTTTTGGTGGGTCAATCTCTTCCTGGTCAGCAAAATTCATAACTGAACTGCTTGGTTGTTCGGTTAGGGAAACCTCATCTAAAAACCGGTTGGCCATCAAATTCATGGCATGCACCCATTGAGGGCAGTATTTTTCAGAGTGGTTTTCTTGGAGATAAGTACATAAGGAATGAGATGCGACATTCCCTATATCAATATTCAAGTTAGATGGGGGAATTTCAATGGATTTGAATGACATGTTTCTTTTAAAGAAAGGATTATAGGGCCTTTGGCCTTGGTTTCCTTCCCCTGTGTTTCTCTTCATGTCTATGATCTCATTTGATAATTTCTTAACCATGCATTGTAGATATTCTATGTCTCCATTACCCTTGTCGGGAGTCTGTTCTCCATGTTTCCCTGACGGTCTAGTTAGAAGGAGTCCTCTCCTAGGAGGAGGTTGAAATTCTTTATTAACTAAAGAGACTTGGCCTTATTTACACCCTTTCATCTGGAATTCTATCGTTTTATCTTCTTCAAAATTCTCAGCTAAGGTTCGTTTGGCAACCCTCTTCACAAACATGGAAATAGAAGCTGGGAGCACGTTAGTGTATACTTCAATTTGAAACTCCTGAGTTGGTTTGTCTTCGGGATGGAATTTGTTTAAGTTGGTCATGAATATTTTATTGAAATATTTAACCTTGTGTTTCTAACTCATGGTGGCGGTGAACAACTCAACCATCAGAGCTCCTGTAGTATTCTCTTCTACAAATTTATCTAGAAAATATTTTTGAAACTTTGTCCAGCTAGTTATGGATCCTATAGGTAAGTTAAAATACCATGTGGAGGTTGATTTCTAAAAAGTGTGTGGGAACAACCTACAAACTATGTCTTCATGTTGGACGTTCATAAGCATGATCGCTAGTATAAATTTCTTGATATGATCTTCAGGAAATCCTAAGATTTCAGGATCAAACTTAGAAAGTAACTTCTCTCGATGTCGAGGAAGGTTATGGACTGGTCCTAGGAAGGCCAAAGTGTCTCTGGTCAACTAGGGTTGATTTTTCAGAGGTGGGTTCCCCCTTTCTTCATTTTGGTCGTTGTTTCCTTCCATATCTTTAGACTCTCAATTAAACTCCTCCTCTTCCGAAAAATCGTCTGGTTCAGAGACATCGTCGGCTAGCGTTTCGTGTATCAGATCAAGAGGATATTGGATTTCAGTGATTGTGAAATCTATCAAGTCTTCTATTGTGTGCATGAAAACTTCGTTGGGAGTATTTACCACTAGCCTACTTATCTTTTTTCTTCAATGAAGTATCGAAGTTAAGGACAATGCACCGATCCATCATGCGTATGCTCTTGTGATACTTCTGAATTGATTTAATTCCTCGTGAGGAAGAATGTAAGGTATTTTAGGGTGCAAATATTCTTCCTTGGGCTGGGGTGAGTTACTCATTTCAGGAATACTCAGTGTGTGTGGGTTGTCTTGGGAATGACTAGTCATACATGTCGGTTGTTTTGAATCTATAGGTTGTTTGAAATACCATGTAAAATATATATCCAACTATTCATTCTTAGCCCTCCTTCTAGCGCCAATTATGTTGATGGGTTCTAAATCCATTGATTCAACACTAGGAACCAAACCCGCCACCAAGGCCCAATTAGACTCTGCAACATTTAATAGTGGAATGGTTCTCCAGATCTTGCGATACGACCAATTTATCGATGGGATTTATGTTTTCTTTTGAAGGCTCTTCCTTTAGTTTGGACTATCTATTTTTGTATTTTATCTTGGGTGGGACCGATATGAGATGTAAGCCGGTATAAACTAACTTGGCAACAAAATAGGACTAGGTTCTAACTACTGGGGAAGAGGCTGAACTTGGGATAACCCGCTGCTCAAGCATGCAAATGACAATTTTTTACCATAGGCCTATTACTAGTACATTAACCATGTAAGCATCCAATTACTGTCTAAGAAACTAATTAACAGAAAGAAAACACATATGCGATAAGACAATGGCAAGAAAAATAATTCACCTACTTAATCATCCATCACATAATAATACCACGATTCATATTCATCATTAAAGTAAAGAACAACAAAATATTGCACCAGATAACTTGAAAATAGATTAAATATCTCTTACTCATTACAACATCATTCATGAAATGAGATAGGAAATAGTTCTTCTCCACATCCAATCGCATGCATTTGATGAAAATAAATTGTCTCTGCTCCAAAAGGACTACTCAATTAAAGGAAGATTTAAAATAATTCTTAACAACTAGAAAGAAAGAGTTCTTGAAACAACCATCGACCCTTAACTAATTGGTCGATGCTCTTATTTCTAATGTAATTTTAACTAAAAATAACGGATAAGTGTAGTTTAAACAAAACAAAACTCCCCACGTGGCGTTCTCTCCTAACATTTTTCCAACAATCATCTCAGGATATCCCTTCACAAGTGTGAATTTTATCATACTCCAACCAACTGATAAAAAACTCCTCACAGGTTTGGGCCCATGGAAATATATGTTGTTCCATTGGAGCCGCGTAAATTCCTCTAACCTCCACCGCATGCACTTGTTACTCCACCAGACTGGTGTTTAACTATTGTAGCATAGTCCATGCTCTAACTGGATGTTCCATAAATCGTTGCACTTGCACTGGCGATGTGTCGGTCACCTTCGCTATCTCTTTGGCCCATAATGAATCTTTCTTGGTATGTGATTTGACTATGTCGCATAAGTTGAAGAATTCATCGGGGGTGCAGAACTCTGGGAGTCCGATATCCTTCATCACTTGTTGATATTCGTATTTAGTTTTTCTCAGATTTCTTGGGGAAGTTACAGAGCCTATTTTGCTCGATAGTCGGAGGGATCTTTCCTTCCAATCGGAATTAAAATCATTTAGAAATTCCTTACAGAACAATACTCGGCAAAATATATAAAAAGAGTAAACGGGAAGAAAACAGACTAATGCATACCTGTAAATCTATCTAGCTCTGGTTGTTTGATACTTACGCAATCTTTGCAACCTTTTGGGTTACCTGCACCATCTCTGTTAGTGCCGCCATTTATTTTCAGTTAGGGTGGGTTACATCCGTGCGTCATAGCATGATAGATCAGGTACGAAAAACATGAGAGTCAAAATCACGCCAGTGGCCAGTTGGCCCTTGGGGTCGGGAAAGGATGTCAAAGTTTAACATGTGCCAAAAGTAAGAGTAAGTTCTAAAAGGATCAGATACTGTCATAAGAGAAGTCGTTAAATTCTTTAGGTCGAGCCAGGTTTCTCAAACAAAAGTATCATCAACAAGTGCATCAACCATCATTAGCTCATTATGGAGGCTGGGGGAATTGAAAGGAATCAAGATGATTCTACCACCCATTCTACTCAATTCCTATCAGTTGTATCTCACACACCATGGATCATACCCGTCACGTGGATGTGATATAGTAATTCTTTAAAACATCCCGTCGCAAGTCATTCAGTGTTCCCCGACACATTTCGTCTCGCTTCCTCATTCTGTTATAGATTCCAAATGTTTTGGATGTGTTCTACTCACCATTTTGAGCTTATGCACCATAGGTGACTTATCTCGTGAGCTTAATTCGATCAACTTCTTGGCTCTAGGCCTTTGTCAAATCCTCCACCCATAAGGTAGATACGATGTCGCACCATGGGGACTCCTCAAGACACAAGACGAGGCTTGCGAGGTAGCTGAAGTGCCAAGCCCGAGCCACAAAATTACTGGGACTCGTTGTTATGTGAAACAAGTGTTCCAGAGGCTTCAAAGTGAGATTTTGACCTTTGCACAAAAACAATGGTGTCGCCCCGTCCGGAGGCCGAAGTGGAAGAAGTTATGTTGAAAGGGCATAGGTTGGAAGCCATGCTTCCTCAACATAAGATACTGCGGAGGAGAGGAAGGCCCATAAACAATAAGGAAGTTGGGGGGGAAGCTAAATCCCTATTGATTCATGCACAAGATTAACCACCGAGGAGATCCTAATGCACACTATCTGGTTAGTGCCTGTTAGAACTCTAGGTCGAGGAAGCAGGAGTTGAATGAGAAATACATAAGCTTTGGGTTCTAAAGTATGAGGACCTAATCTGCAGCTGGAGTAGGAACTACTCGTCATAGCTTAACTTTACCAGGAGAATAGAGAATTACATCGAAAATTGGCGGCAAAGAACCTTGAGGTGTCAATGCTACAGGGTTGTGAAGGGAACGTAACCTGGCTCAAGCGGTAGCTTCGGGAGCACAAGATATGATCATGCAATTGAGCGAAGCTCAAAGGGAGTTGGAAGAGAAAAAGGTGACAACACCTCTGGGAGTGCGAGGCATACGGGGTGAAAATTCTCATGCAGAAGAGGCATGTTGGGCAAACTTTGTTTTGTATTCTTAGATGTGATGCATAATTTTGATAGTCTTCCCTTTTTCTTGTGAAAAATTTCATGTCCTCAATGTAACCGGGTTGGTTGGCCAAAAGGTGTAGACAGTGTCTAGTGTATGTAACCTGAGCCTGATGGGATTCTAATATAAAAATTCTCAAAATTTTGACGAAAGGATTGTGATCATAGTAGTTGAATGCATCGTTTTTCTCTTTGCGTGTGAATCTATTGTTTTCTTTACAGTCCAAAATTCTTGTAAGTTAATCCCGATTTTTTTCTTAGTGTTGCTCTGAGTTGTTTTGTATTTTTTTATTGATATCCTTTTGCAAAAACCTTCGACGTTGATCGACCTCATCATACGTTGCTAACGTGGTACCACTGACTTGAGATTTATGGTAATGAAAACCAGTGACGTAAATCGTGAGTATTAATAGGAGTCAGAACTCTCTTTCAATTTCATGTTCCTAAACTAAGCATGGGGATCGCCGATGATGAAAATATATCGTGGGTCAAAGATCAGGGAAAACCCTATCGCATACTTTCCTTTGGGTTAGTTCCTTCGAAAATTCCCGATGTTGAAATATTTCGGGAATAGGGAATCAAGAAAAAACTTTTATCATCGTCGAAAATTTTGTCGCGATCTGATTTTCTCTAACTCCGATGAGAATGTCGGGTATCCACTATTTGTGATAACATTTCTTTCTTTTGAAGTATTTACTCATTTCTCCTTTTCTCGATGCCGAAAGGGATCAACAACCAGTGATCTCCGCAGTGATGCTTGTCATAAAAGAAGACTCCTGTCTGCTGATGCCGAATTTCTTAAGCGCATCAGGTGAAGTGCTTTGTCTATCTGATTCCTTATTTAAATGTTAAATATTTTAAGTTGATGATTCTCATAGTTTCAAGAAAAATTTTCAAAGACTTAATCAGACTCAAAAATGGTAAGCAAACGTAAGATTTTCCAAAATGGAGACGAATCAGACAATGAAAAGAGATAAAGTGGTACCCAAAAAGTAAAATTGGACATAGAATTTTAGGGTGTATTGAGTTCTCAACAGTATCCTGGGAAACCCTTCTCAACAAGGAAAGAAAACCCAACCAATCCTTTGCTATATTCCTCAAGAGAAAGACCTATGACACCATCACCAAACCTAGTACAGAAGAGGGTGTTGTAATTCTTATAATTTCAGACCACAACATATGAAATCATGATATGACACAATGATAAGTGTATTTCCTCAATGGGGATTCACCTTTATTTATATAGGACTTGTCACGTCAAATGATGTGTCTATTCCAACAATAGGGTCGACCTCAATAACTCAAAATATAATTAATAATTAGCATATTAATTATCTTTTACATTAACTATATTTTACATTAAGGTCGGGCCGAAATGTAACCTTTACATTTCAAATAGGGTTACAGGTAAGTCTAACTATTGAACAATATAGCAAGTCATATCATACATCCACTAGTGCTCAACCACTAGGGGCACATCCATATGTGCACAACCAAAAGGATGTTTCTCTATCTCACTGCGTCTCACAGGAGAAACACACTCACTAGTGCTCAACCACTAGGATCACGTTCACCTATGCTCATCCACAGGAACATCCAACTCAAAAGATCTTCTTTCCCACTACATTACACAGGAGATTCATTTGGAGTTCATCATCTCAACTCTATGCTCAGATGAGCTAATACATCGTTTCATCTCTGTCTCAGAACGATGCACCCGGATCATGGGAATTCACATGCTCACCTATGCTCACCCACATGCACATATAACTGAATAGATATTCTTTCTCATTGAATTACACAGGAGAATCATATGGATTTCTTCTCAAGTATCTGTAAGGAGGAGGCCAACACAACGTTCCAGTTCCGTATCATATAAGAACCACACACCCAACTTAGGGGCTCTCTCCTAGGTTTGTGTCCTGGAGGATGTGTCACGCAACTGTAATCATCAACACTCCCTCTCATATAGGGAGGCATTCTCCATCAATACAAGTCTCGCATGAAATTATTCGAAGTTCGTCCTAGCTATAATCATCAACACTCCCTTTTAGCTAGGGAGGTAATCTCCACCAAGCTAGTTTCTCACAAAAGTACTTGAACTTCACATTGACAAGTGATTCGGTGAATATATCTTCAATCTTCTCATGTGTAGGAAGATACTGCATGTGTACTTCTTTCCTCTGCAACGTGTATTTGATATAATGATGTTTTATCTCATTGTGTTTTGATCTATCATAAAACACAAGGTTCTTAGAGAGATTCACACAGATCTGGTTATAACAAGTAATAATAGGATCCATGTCATGATTAAATAAATATTTTAGAAGCCACATTGCTTCATAGACTTCCATACTCAATGCTATATACTTTGTTTCTGTGGTACCCAAGGCCACAGAGCTTTGTTTCCTGCTGCACCAGAAAATTATGGTAAACTCCAAGGTAAAACAACAATTGGATGTGCTCTTCTAGTCCACTGTACTCTTTTCTCAACCTGTATTGGCATATCCTTGCAAGCTCAAGTTCATATTGGAGGCATATCTCCGGTCATATCCAACTGTGCCTCGTATATATATCTCAATACATGCTTTACTGTTATCTAGTGAGTTTGTCTTGACTAACTCATGGATTGACTAAGCAAATTCATTGCATAGAATATATCATGTCTAGTGTTAACCATATACATCAATGATCCAATCAGTTGTTGGTACACATGTGTATCAATCTCATCTGAATCATCATTATTTATTTTTCGTCGAATCCACCACCAACGGTGTAGACATGGATTCACATTTTGTCATACTAAACTTCTTTAATATCCCCACTGTATATTTTCCTTGAATTAGGAAAATTCTTATTGGTCCTCTCTCATACTTCTTATCCCAATAAGTAGTGCACCATACCCATATCCTTCATCTCGAAATCAGAAGTCAAAGCTTGCTTGTAACAACATGACTTCTTTAATAAGTCATCAAAATATGGTTTTCATCACCAACACTGTAATAGTATATGTTTGGATAAAAAACACCCTTGATGAAACCTAAACTTCATCAAGAACCCACCATATGATGCAGTTTCCAACTCATGTATGGTAGTACATATGGGAGTGCATCGGCCTACTAGATCAATATGTGTCATCATAGTTTACTCCCTCTTCTTGTCAGAGTCCTTTGACTACAAGTCTCATTTTTTTATTTCTCGACACTTCCATCAGATGCATGTATTTCTGCCTCTTGCAGAGTTTGTCAAGCCCACAAAGGCCTTTTATGGCCTACTGTAAAGTCGCTAGGAATATCAACTGGAACAAATGGATCAACTCTATCAATGGTTTTCTCCTTCTGAACTGTTGAGGGGGAGAAGGTATTTTTCTTTTCCTTCTTCTCAAATGGTTTTGACTCCCTCTGAGTCAACTAACTCCCTCTAAAGTCTTTGAAGGAAAAATATATTCCTTTGTTGTTAACCTGCCTGGAACAAGGAAATAAATGAAAGGAAACAAGAAAATAATGTCTCCTATAGGAGATTCATGAGTACATGTCTAGACTCAAAATAATTTAAGGATTTTTTTTATAGCTACAACACCTACTTGTAATGTAGCATGATAATTAAAAAAATCAAACCTAGATTCTTCACTTCCATTGTGTTGTTATTATGAATGCATTAAGACTTCTCTGGGTTAATGATTGCACCAAGGGTTCCTTCCTCCTGCAAGTACCCTTATGGAAATGATGCAAATAATACATATATACAAGTGCATACCTGAGAGTGTACACCAATGGAGGTTTTGCTTGTTTTTCAATGTCATGATGTTCAACGACATTCCTCACTTGTTTTCCTTGTAGCCACCTTGTACTATACAAGTCTCTGCATCAACCTTGTAGCTCAAGACTGTAATCAAGGATTTATTACTTTTAAGACCAAACACTTCAAGAAATCATTGTTGTTGTATTTCATATCTGGTCCACTCTTCTCACCTACAAGAAACTCTAGAATAATTGTTTTCCAAAGTGATATATGCCCATGATAACCCAGTGTAACCTAAACTTTGAATTGTATTTCAATAAACAATACTTCTCTATCATCAAATGTAGTTACACCATACATTTCTTTTGGTGGAACTACTCAGAATTTTTTATTGTAACAATGTGTTCATTTTAGGAAAGGGTAGCTCTTGCTCTTCTTTAGCAAGAACTATTTTCTTACCAATATATTCAATGTATTTTATAATTTTTGTGTTATCATAGGTCTGTAGAATTATCATGTCCTTAACTATGTTGTCACAGGTCTCCTTAATTTTGTTGTCACGGGTCTCCTTACCTTTACCATATAATTATCATTTCCTTCATCTCTCTTAGACTTGGGATATGTGAGACTTTTGACCATCCATTCTCTAGTTACATCTACTTTATTTATATACCTTTCCTTGTTTCCCTTTTACATGTTGAATGCCAAGCCTTATTTGTAGCCTATAATTTCCTTCCAATGTAAATAAGGAAATATTGATACTCCAAACAGAAACTGTAAATGAAATCCTTGGGTTTCTCATTGATTACAAATCATGAAATCTCTTAGCAGCTGCCCCAAGATAAGTCTTGTTAATAGATACATATGTTGATTATTTGTTGTAGCATGCATACTTGTGACTAGCATGTCGTGATGATATAGACTAGAAGGAAAATCTCGGTCAGGGTTTTATAGTAACTCATAAATTTTCTAGCTCTGACCCCTTCAAAATTTACCATAGAGTTGAGGAGAGGTCCACCTCCTTCCCTGATACCACAAGGACCTTTCTTATGGGATTCCACAGCCTTAGAGGCCTACATCTAGTCTCTTCTTCAACCACAAAAATTCTTGCCCTATTTTCTTATTATAGATCTGTTGTTTAGTGCGGAAGCCTTAGGGTGTTAGGGTGTTTCTGTAGCAGCCTTACGGATCTGTTATTAGGGTGTTTCTGTAGGAGCTTGGCAGCCTTGTTGTGTTCTTCATATATGGTCTTGTCCAGTCCTGTGGACAGCCTCAATATTCACAGTGAAACTAAGAGGGGTCCAGCCTCATCATCTACCACAAAATTTTTAAAGAGAGGTTCGCCCCTCTTCTCTTCACACCTACAATAGAGTTTTGACAACCATTACCTCCAATTTTAATGTGCAATGATCTTATTCAAGCCTACTATGATACCATGTTGGATTTCAATGAGCTATGGATCATGTATTCTCTTTAAATATTTTGTTTAACTATTACTTGAACCATAACTACTTCAACAAACCAATATCACAAGAAGAATAACCATGCACAATAACACAAGAAGTATCCTGAGAAACCCTTCTCAACAAGGGAATAAAACCCAACCAATCCTTTGCTATATTCCTCAAGAGAAATATCTCCCACACCATCACCAAACCTAGCACACAAGAGGTTGTTGTAATTCTCATAATTTCAGACCACAACTTCTGAAATAATAAGATGACACAATGATAAGTGCATTTCCTCAATGGGGATTCACCTTTATTTATATAAGACTTGTCACATCAAATGATGTGTCTATTGTCACAATAGGTCCGACCTCAATAAATCAAAATATAATTAATAATTACCATATTAATTATCTTTTATATTAATTATATTTTACATTAATTATATTTTAAATTAAGGTGGGCCGACTTGTACCCTTTACATAACAAATAGGGTTATAGGTCAGTCTGACTCTTGAAAAATATAGCAAGGGATCTCATACACCCACTAGTGCTTAGCCACTCGGGGCACATGCATATGTGCTCAACCACAGGGATGTGTCTCTATCTCACCGCGTCTCACAGGAGAGCCACACTCGCTAGTGCTCAACCACTAGGATCATGTTCATCTATGCTCATCCACAGGCACGTCTAACTCAACAGATCTTATTTCCCACTGCAATACACATGAGAGTCATATGGAGTTCATAATCTCAACTCTCTTCTCAGAGGAGGCTAATATATTGTTTCATCTCTATCTCATAATGATGCACCCAACTCATGGGAATTCACACATTCACCTGTGCTCATCCAAAGGCACGTCTAACTCAGTAGATCTTCTTCCTCACTGCATTACATAGGAGAATCATCTAGAGTTCTCAATTCTCTGTAAGGAGGAGGCCAGAACAATGTTCCATTTCTGTCTCAGATAGGAACCACACACCCAACTCAGAGGCTATCTCTCAGGTCTGTATCCTGAAGGATGTCTCACACAACTGTAATCATCATCACATAAAATATCAGCTGAAATATGCAACAAAGGACCAATAATAGCATTTGTTATGCACGAAGGAGATAGAACATGGGATGATATAATAAATGAAGGCAAGTAGAATGAACAATGGGTAAGGAAGTTAGCAGGGCATATGCCAACATTTGATCCTCTGCAAGAAAAGGAGACATATCAGAGAGAAAGAAAATAATTATTCTTATTGGATTCGGGAGGATCAAAATCATCTACGCCTTAGGTATAATATTGTGTTGTACCAAATAAATCAACTAGAAACGTAAGTAAGCTAAATTTTTTTATAAAAAACTGTGTAGAGATAATGAAGGATGAAACTTCACTGAGTACACTATGTTGATGAATTCAACTATGTGAGACATTCTCCAGCTTACAAACCTATGAGGTGTGGATCATTTTAGCTATGAGAATTCTTTCTCTCAGCTTACAAACCTGAGAGAAATCCCCTAACAAGGGTACATGGTTCTTGCTTGAGAAAGAGCTAGGAACGTAAATATGACCTCCTCCATTGAGAGAGTGACAAGAACTCTAGATGATTATCCAGTGGGAAAGGTGATCTGATGAGTTGTACATGTGTGTGGTTGAGCACAAGGTGAACGTGAAAAATCCCAAAGTGTGGGGTGCATCATCATGTGAATAGAAATGAAGATGATTTGTTAGCCTCCTCCGAGCAGCAGAGTTGACGAGAAAAATCCAAATGATTCTCCTGTGTGAGGCAGTGGGAATTAATATCTGTAGAGTGGACGTGCCTGTGGATGAGCATAGGTGAACGTGTGTAGATATGGTTCTTCTGTGTAATGCAGTGAGCCAGAGTTATGACATCCCTATGGATGTGCCCCTAGTGGATGAGAACTAGTGGGTGTATCAGATTCTTTTGCTATATGTTGTTTAAGAGTTAGACCTTCCTGTAACCCTAATTGTTATGTAAAGAGTACAGGTCGGCCCCACCTTAATGTGATTAATAATAAATGCAAAAGATAATTAATATGGTTAATATTAATAATAATAATAATAATAATTATTATTATTATTATAATATGACTTAGTGAGGTTGGACATGTTGCGCCAATATACACTTTGGTTGATAGGATAAGTCTAATATAAGTAAAGGGAAATTCCCCATTGTGAAATCATAATATTCGAGTGAGTTTGGAAATTTCAACAAGTACATTTACTTGGGAGAAGTGCGCACCTCTCTTGAGCGCTAGTCTTCTATGGTTTAAGAACCCTATTGTGTGCTAGGTATTTCTTAGTGGTGAATTTATTTCTCTTGAATAATATGGCAAAGGATTTGGTTAGGTTTTCTTCCCTTGTTGAGAAGGGTTTCCTAGGATACTTCTTGTGTTCTTGTGCATGGTATTTCTTCTTGTGATCTTGGTTGTTGTGACATTCTTGTTTATGGTTAAGACAAATGAAAATTGAAATGAAATACATGATTAACCTATATTATGAAAAATTAACATGGTATCAGAGCATAGGTCTTGAATAACCCATTGCACAAACATCTACCAGTCTCCTCTCTCTTATACAGAACCGTACGACCCTCCTAGTGTTTCCAGAAAATTCGTAGGACCTTCATTTATGAGATGGTTCAGCCCTTAAACACCTGAAAGTTGGGGATAATTTTGGCATAGGAGAGTATGGTCTCCTCCAATGCATCTCCAAATACTCTCATAGTGACATTCCGAGCATTTTGAAATTTTAGCCCTAGGGTTTCTAGGGTTTCGCTAATTTCTGCAGAAATTTCAGAATTAGGGTTTTTGCAAACTCATTGAAGGAGCTCTTCAACTCACCAGTGTTATCCTATCTCTTAAAGTATTATTGTTGGCATTCATAATTCCAATAAAACCTAAAAGTGCTAGCCTAGCCTAGCCATTAGGTTTTTTAGCCTAGTTGATAAAGGGTTATGAAGAATCTAAAATTATGATGAACAAAAACTATGATAGAAGATAATATTGATGGATCAAGAAACTTCAAAGTTATTGAAATACAATACTTCAGAGGAATAATTATTGTGGGTAATACAAAAGTTTTTACTAGAGACAACTATCAATGAATGGAAGGGAGATGACGTGAGGACAAGGAAGCCAATCACCTACTCAAGCCCTTACATTGAAGGGCCAACTTCAAAATAACAAAGATGACAAAAGGTGACACTATGACTATCTTATTCATAAATATCTCAGAGAATAGAGATCATACAAGAGACATTTGAGAAATCATATCAGCATCCTCAGGTATGCACTTGTATATATTATTTGTATCATTGTCATGAGTGAAATTGTAGGAGGAAGGAACCTTTTTTGAAGTCATGGATCCTGACGGATCTCAGTGCATTAAGAGAAACAACACACTCAAAGTAAAGTCTCCAGGTTTTATTGTTGTAAGTGTCATTCCTCTAACCTATATTTCTAAAAAAATTCTACATTACAAGTAGGTGTTGTAGTTGTGACAATATTCCGTAAATTGTTTTGATTCTAGAGATGTACTCATTATTCTCCTTTAGGAGATATTCTCATGTTGGTTCTTTTTTTTTTCTTGTTCCATATAGGTTAACAATAAAATAAGATGCTTATCCTTCAGAGGGAGTCACTTGACTCAGAAGGAGCCAAAACCATTTGAGAAAGAAGAATAATAGAACCTTCATTGAGACAACCAATGCTTCAAAGCATGATCAGGATATTTCTAGGATTTCATGAGAAGAAGAATGCATGACACATTATATGTGCAAAACAAGAGTCTTCATCAGACTTTGAAAAACATAACTCCCGAAGAAGTATTCACCAGAATGAAGCCTGAGATTGAACACGTCAGGTTATTTGGGTGCCCAATGTATGTTTATGTACCCAAAGAAGAATAATTCCAATCTAGATCCTTTAAGAAGAAAGGATACAAGGAATGTTCAATGACATCCCTAGTCAGAGATAGATTGAGACAAGCAGAGACGTTGTCCTTGAAGAAGAGACCATTTTTCAAAGACTCATAGAATCTCAGATGGGGATTGATAGTGAGACAATACCTTCTCCCCATCTAGAAATTCAGAGGGAGAGAGACATTACTCCAGGTTATCCAGGTTATCCAGTTGATATGTTTAGAGATATTGCAGTAAGGCATAAAATTACTACCTAGACTCACTCTGCAAGAGGCATCGAAACATACAAGCCTCTCAAGGCACATTCCAAGAATGAAAAATAGATTTTTGATCCTTTATTCATGAGCTACTTCATTGATGATGAGACTCCTTATCTTAGAGAAGCAACAAAAGAATCGGTATGGAAATATTCCATAACAAAAGAATACCAATATATCTTAAAGAATGATGCATAAGATATTATTGAGGGACCAGAAATGGAAGTCTGTGGTAACTTCCAAGTTGATCTATAAGATCAAGCATGCAGCCGATGGAAATGTCGAGAAATACAAAATGAGATCTATAGTCAGAGGTTTCTCACAACCAAAGGGATTTGTCTATTATGAGACAATTGAGCCAGTGAACTTGATATACTCTTATCTGTACTATCATCCATGAGTTGGAAACTATATCAGATAGATAGATTCTTTATGAGTTTGTATTTCAGCAAGAGTGTCGTTGAGCCAAACCTATATCATTGCAGTGTGGTGACGAGAGTTTGATTTTGATGACTTATTCATAAAGCCTTGTTGTTGGATAGAATTAATCCTTGACTTATAAATTCGAGATGAAGAATCTGAGTATGATGCACAACTTATTGGGACAAGAAGTATGATAGAGGACAAATGATATTTTCCTGAGTCAAGAAAAATATACAGTGAAAATATTAAAAAATAAAATAAAAGTTGATTATGCTAGAATGAAAAATCCACCATGATGGATTTAAAGAAGAATATTGATGATGATTCAGATGATATAGATCCACAACTAATTGGATCACTAATGTATTTGGTTAACACCATACTTGATTCATACCATGCAGTGAATGTGCCTAGTCATTTCATGAGTCAACCAAGACAGACTCACTAAACAACAACAAAACATGTATTTACATATATACGAGGAACAATTGGATATGGCCTGAGATATGCCTCCAGTATGAACTTGAGTTTGTAGGATATGCCGATTCTGATTGAGCAGAAAGTACAGTGAACCAAAAATGCACATCTGACTAATGTTCTATCGTGAAGTTTTCCATGGGTTCCTAATGCAGCAGGAAACAAAACTCTGCAACCTTGAGTACCACAAAGGAAGAGTATATAGCATCGAGTGTGCGAAGCAATGTGTCTTCACAAGCTTCTGATAGATTCACTTGATCATGAGATAGATCCTATGATGATAACCATGAGCTGTGAGTAAAATGCCTTGAGAACCCAGTGTTTCTTGATGGATCGAAGTACTATGAGATGAAATATCCTTATATCAGAGATATGATGCAGAGGAAAATTGTACACATACAGTACCTTCCTACACATGAGCATATTACAAATATCTTCACCAAATTAACTTTGTGAAGAATGTCTCCCTAGTTGAGAGGGAGTGTTGATAAATCCAGCCAAGACAAAATTCAAAATACATCCATGTGAGACTTGGCATAATAAAGAATGCCTCCCTAGCTGAGAGGGAGTTTTGATGAATGCAACTATGTGAGACATTCTCCAGCTTACAAACCTATGAGGTGTGGATCATTGCAGCTATGAGAAGTATTTATCTCAGCTTACAAACCTGAGAGAAAGTCCCTAAGAAGGGTACATGGTTCCTACCCGAGACAGATCTAGGAACATAGAGATGACCTCCTCCATTCAGAGAGTGAGAAGAAATCCAAATGATTATATAGTGGGAAAGGAGATATGATGAGTTGGATGTGCCTGTGGCTGAGCACAAGGTGAACGTGTGAAATCCAAAAGTGTTGGGTGCATAATCATGTGAATAGAAATGAAGATGATGTGTTAGCCTCCTGTGAGTAGGAAAGTTGATGAGAAAACTCCATATGATTCTCATGTGTGAGGCAGTGGGAAAGAAGATATGTAGAGTGTACGTGCCTATGGATGAGCATAGGTGAACGTGTGTAGATCTGGTTCTTCTGTGTAATTCAATGTGCCATAGCTATGACATCCCTATGGATGTGCCCCTAGTGGATGAGAACTAGTGGTTGTATAAGATCCTTTGCTATATGCCATTCAAGAGTCAGACCTTCTTGTAACCATAATTTTTATGTAATTGGTATAGGTCGGCCCCACCTTAATGTGATTAATAGTAAATGTAAAAGATAATTAATATGGTTAATAATAATAATAATAATAATAATAATAATAATAATAATAATAATAATAATAATAATTATTATTATTATTATTATATGACTTAGTGAGGTTGGCCCTATTGAGCCAATAGACACTTTGGTTGATAGGATAAGTCTAATATAAGTAAAGGGTACATCAGCGAAGCCACATGTCTCCCATCCTCCAATCAGAAGTGGTTTAAGAACTCGAAAATCAACGAAGTGCCATGGAGTATTTTCATGACCTCCAGAAAGATTGATTGCTATGAGAAAGGTATTCTTGTTTCCTTGCTTAAGGTTAGGTGGCATGGTCTATTATCAGTTCTTAAACAATTTTTTACCTGTGAGGGTTGTTATGGCTTGGTTTTTATTTACCATGTTTGATTTCTTATGCACTTTATAGGATTCCATTTGAATGTAATGTTTTATTTGCTAAGGAGTCTGTACAAGATGTCAAAAAGATACAAGAAGCAGAGTCTCGACTCTAGCCTCTTTCACCATGGTTTAATTAAAATGTTGTTGGTTAATCATTTATCAACCCTAGGTGATGATTGGGATGGGTTCTTAGCCCGAAATGGTTTTGTTACAACCACTTCTACAGAAACCCCTATGTTGGATAAGCCTATGATAAAGAAACGTGTTGATTTCTCAAGTGACAAGCCATAAATTTTGAAGGAAACTCCTCGTGACGAGGCAATATCCGATCGGTTTCTGTATGGGCAAAAGGATGTCGGTTCTAAGTTTATAGAAACCCCTATGCATGATTTAATTGTTGGCCATAACTCTCCTGTAAAATACGATAGTAAAGACCCTCGCAAACAATAAAAAAAGAAGCAAGCAATGTTAGGGTTCCGAAATAAGAGGGATGGTCGACTCTTTTCAAGAAGTCTGCGTAATCGATCTAACCCTCATGTGAGCTCAATTGACTCGATCAAGATCCATGAGGATTCAAATGCCGAAATTGAAAATTTTCTCGCAGAGGAAGATCCAGATTGTCACAAATCGGATCCTATTCATCCATACGACTTTGTTAATAACCTTCCCCAATGTCTCGAGGGTAGAAAGGGGTTTGCTGGTATAAATCTAGGTCAAGGTTTGGAAACAAGAAGTTTTGATGTTCTTACACCCAACTATACGCTCCATCGACCGATCTCTCCTTCTGTGCATTGTGAGGTCTGCTTGCATTGGATTGAACAGTACTATAAGGATATCCCCATTCTACAAGCAAGGATTAAAGCTCTCACAAACCACAATGAATTGCTCATAAAATAAAATCGTGACCTCAAGGCAAATGAACAGAGACAAGCCAAGCATCTTAAAAAGATAGGAAACATTGTGATAAAGAATGCAGACAGTGTAAAGGCCATAATCAATTCTTAGATATCTTGATTCATGTTTTGGTTAAATTGGTAAAACGATTTTTTCCTTCTTATTATAGTCAGGTTATTTTTTAAATCAAATCAATTAAACTTAGATTTCTTTTAAAAATATAAGACTGGCTATAGAATCAAGAGATTTTGTAGCCAAGTCATTTTCATACAAAATTTAGTAATTATTTGTTAATAAAAGATCTAACTTGTTCCTATTTCGTTTATTAGGACATGGTATATCTGATGCTGATCTTTTGGGGATGGAACATGTTCAATCTAGTTGATTAGTATCTCCTTTTGTTTATTTTGTAAATAGGAAAACCTTTCATAAATTTTGAAGATATAGTTGGATCATGAGTGGCTCTAGGCCCTCTATATTTGTAATGTTTTGATCTTATAAGATATGATCCTATCTTAGGATATAGGAAGTTTATATTTCAAAGAACTCTTTAAATACTCTCTATTTTGTAAATGAAGGCATCTTGGCCTGGGACCAAAAGGTGAATGAATGAATTTTCAAGACTTAATGGAACAATATTTAGCATTTCGTCTTTAGTCCTTTGTTAATGTGTTTCATTAATGTTTTGTTTCATTTAATATTGGTATATTAATATGTATTGTATCTTTAGACTCGACGATATATTATGTTTCAGGATATTCATGTTATAAAAATCGTTCATAATTTGTTGTTCCGTATATTCACACTGTGATCATCTTTTTTAATTTGAATATCAGGATTTCTATTTGATGTTTAAGTTGAATAATAAGGTGAATGTATTACACGCAGATTTATTTGAATGTAATCATTAGAAATCATAAGATCACAGAATTAATATGTGTTCCCTTTTCATTTTCTAATCCTAGCTGCGAATACATCTTCTGAATTTATTTAGAAAGGTGTTAGTATAAAGTATATTGCAGATTTATCTCGTAGGCATTGCAGCTAGATGTTCTTCATTCATACAGAGCCTTGGAAACATCTCAAGAACTGACATTAGGTTAGCTTCTTAGTATTTCTAGTTCCTATCATTATATATTAGTGAAACCAGAAAGTTTAAGATTAGCTTTTGAATATCTGTACATTTACGTTTCATGGTTTAGTTAATTCAAGATTTGTTAGATTTATAAAAAGAAAACATAAAATATTTAAATGTGCTTTCTTTATCTTCTTCTCAAAAGAAATTATTATTACATTGATTTTGCAAGTTTCCAGTAAATCTTGCAACCTGTAAATGTTGTT
>SNQJ01S0018996.1:2837-16269 GCA_010110895.2 Picea sitchensis | reverse complement strand
GACTGTTGAATAGATTGTGCTTTCTTCACTTTGGTTGGTTTGTGTTGTCTTGGTCTTGACTGCACAAGAGCACTGAAGCGCAGCAGGAGCAACAAAGACCATAGGAAGTGATTATAAGGTATGTAACTTGTTCTTGCCTCCTAGTTCATTCAATAGTCGTAATATAGGGAAAGAGTATTATTCTGTCTTGCTTTGTTCTAGATCCAGGTGGATCTAGGGAGATCAGTTTGTGTCCGCACTTACGGATTTAACCAATAAAAACAAGATGTTGTTGTCCATAACTGGGGTTTCCTTGGCCGAGATGACAGCTGATGAGAAAGCGTTGTTACCAAACGCGTCGAACAAAGAGAACGGTGTCGAACCAACCGACATGTTATAAGAAGGAAGTCCTTGAATACCTGCTCCAAATGAACTATAGTTTTTGTTTGGCCCGACGGAGTGCTGGTGAGCATCGCCGAGTGAAGGGGACGAAGGAGGTGTATGACCCCCTCTGTAAGGGAAATCATTATAGGGTACTGAAGTTCCCCCCATAGATCCTTGTAGAGGAGTGTTGGAGCTCCTTGCCCTGAGACCTAAAGTCTGTACAGTGGAGTAGGAAAGTACAATGCTCATATCGAAGCCAGGAATATCGTATGAGAAAGGAGGGCCTATTTCATTCTGAGTGAAGAGAGCAATGATCATCGCCATAGATGGAATCATACCATTGCCCTAGGTAGAGGCAGTCGAGACCATAGTGGTATGGACTGGAGATGGTTGGTTAGGAGGTGGAAGACCCCTGCAGTGACAGTCGTAGAGGGAATATGAGTATTCCTTGAAGAAGTAACAACATTTGTTTCCATTGATACTTGTGACACTACCCGATGCTTGTAGGTTGAACCTGTACAATGATGGGCACCAATAGATCAGTGATTGGAGGGTTATACGAACCAAGTGCCTATGCTCCAAGGTCAGAAATAATAGGTTCCTCCGGAATCAAATGTTCTCCTCTTGGAGATGAGTCAGGCATAGTTTATTATAACCCAGAAGCCTCAAAAGACCCTTGTTGGTCTAGTTTTCTTCTTAGAGATGGTTGGGGTGGCTCGAGATCAACCAGCGGTAGGCCCAAAATCCTTCGCGACCAATGGAGCTCTTGATCCTCCACTATGTGAGAAGATCAAAGAAACACTAGGGATTTATATAATCATTTTTAAAAACCATCACACACTAGAAAAATATCCTATGAGATAAGACAAGAAGATCACTAGGTAGTTGGAAGAATAGTTACAACAACCAACACTAGAGAAACTTACCAGTGCAAGTGAAATTCGAATATGGAAGCACCCTATGGGTATACTCTGCAAAGTGTGGCCTAATGTCTGCCCTAGGTATTGCGTTATACTCCCGTAGTCACCTGTGTAAGTCACTAAGATAAAGGAAACTAGGTTGTCAATTTGCGAACAGTCACCAGGCGGGTACAGTCAATAGTCAGGTGGACCACAATGAGTAGGGTCTCAAGCCCAAAACCTATCAAGGGTATTGAAAGCAAGTGTTACAGAAGATGATTGAGGACCTCGAACGGATTTGAGAGCCATGACTATTTGTGGGAAATTTGATCAACGAAATCCCAAGATAAGTCCTCTGTATGCGTTCCCCACTACACTTGGTCTGACTTTAGAGGGGTTATCTCCACTACCTTTCTGCACGCGACCTTATGTTTATCCCCCGTGTTAGAGGGGGGTCACGGGTAACTTTCATAGTTGCTATACTTTGAAGCACTCCCTAGCTTAGACTCTTATGTTTCTTTTGTATCCTTGAAGAGTTTCCTCTCTAATCCTAAATCAAGGCTCTAGCCTAGACTAAATTGATGAACCTTTCAAACAAAAAGTCTAATAACTTTTAATTAGGCGTTAATTTTAGTGGTTGTCTTAAGTCAAAAGGAAAAAAAGTGAAACCAATGATGTTCTTTAAGAGAAGAAAGAGAAGAGCATAAGATGATACTGAAAACAAAAGTACTTCTTTCTTCACAAATAAAGATTTTCCAATTGAAACTCTTTCACCAAACGTTTCGTAACTGTTGGCGCAATTATTTGCATAATATATTACCAAACACAAATTATCAATTGAGATTTGTAATCATTAGAGTTGATGCACTATATGTGTCAATGACAGATAGGTTCCTATGTCTGTTTAGTATAGCTTAGATAAAAAAACCATCAATAACAAAGTAATCTGTTTTCAAAGATAACACTCTTCACACAATTCAGAAATTTGAAAGAAAAACTTGCATTCATGCACTCAAAAGATTTTGCTCAGATATTGCCTTGTCCATTTACAAGCTTATGAAGTGGAAAGATGGACCTTGAATTAGTTATTTGTAGCAACTAAACTAATCAGAAATTTAACACTCTGTTTTAGGATATCTAAATGCTTCACACAACTTCAAACTTAGCAGAGAAAATTGATAATAAAACTTCTCAAGAAAAACAATCAATCAAATGATTCTTTCTTAGGTGACAATTTTGTTCATTCCAGGCTTATGAGTTGGAGACATGAACTTGAGAGCTTGTTTCCTGTAGCAATCAAAACAGTGATCAAAAATCCACTTTATCCACTCTTAGAAAGAAAACAATCATAATCCTATCAATGCCAATCAAATCTTCTTCAATACAGGAGGCATTCAATATGATTGAAATACTTCATTACATGGAGCATGAAGGTGAGAGATGAAGTCTTATGATTCCTATACCTACAAAGAGAAACACAATCATAAATTCAAAACAATTACAATTGCATATTTAACAATCACACACATCTATCCAACTCTTGTTAACTAAATATCAATCTGCAGAAATGAAAATGGAACTTATCTACTATGTTCAATGTCTAATTACTTAAACTGATTCAAAAGCAAGCGATTATGTGCTGTAATTAAAATGCATTTAAAATCATTGACAAAACACAATTGTTAAATGTTCACAATCACATAATCACACAAACATGTACAGTGAGGTTTACCTTGGTTGGGGCGGTGGGCCCTTGCCGAACCAACAATGTACCTCTAAATAAATTGTAGACTAAATCACTTTGTTCATTCCCATGAATTTCACAAAAGGACATTTGTATTCCTTCAATTGATTGATTGAATCAGCAGTTCAAGATCTCATTCAACATCACAATGTGTATCATTCTCCAAGAACCAATCTTACATCATAGTAATTCCTCCCTACTCAGACCTATGAGGTATTATTTATACATAAAATCCATGGAGGAATGGATGAAACCAAATCGCCAAACTAAGAAAACAATTGTTACAATTTTAGGATAAATCCCAAAAATCCGTGTTTTTTAACAATTTGGGCAAATTCGAGTTAGGGCTCCACCCATATCTCCCAAACCAATTCTAATTTTGAAAAATTTCGCGTGTATTACTCAATTTTCCATATTCTGGACAAAACCCATATATTATAATTTTTAGATCTGATACCATATGCATGGAAATTAAGATGCAAGTTGGCAGTTTGAGTTTTTTGTTAATTTTGGTCGAATCATTCCCCCTGAGCTGGAGGTCCACACGTGTGATCTGGGTGAATTATGACACACCTTTCCACATGAAAACATTGCTCTAGACAAAACCCATGAGCCCGATTTTCTTCTAGAAACATTCAAAAATTTTGAATTATGTCTAGTATCGGATTAATACAGGCTGGTACCGGAATAGGTGGAGCCTTGGTACCGGAATAGACTAGGTACCGGATCATGCTACTTAAGATTAAAAGTGATTAGGATCATACATAATCAAGCATTTAATCGAATTAACTCAATAAAACTAATCAAATCATGCTTTAATCATAAGTTACCTCTTATGCACATGAACAAGGTCATCGAGTGTATTTATGGAGGAAACAATCAATTAGATACACATGGAATAGGTAAAGTAGGCTCGGATAGGGGGTAATATAGGGCATCAGAAGTGTCAAAATGGAGACTCAACAGTAACTACTTTTCTCAGATCTTTGAAAATAAAAACTCAAAATAAGATTTCGCTTGACTAATACAAGCTACTTAATTTCCTAAGCATTCAAGTAAATAACTTAAGAAAACTTTCTTTTTCCTTGGTAAATGAAGCAACTTAACCTAAACTACCTTACCAAACAAAGAAATGAAATAGATTTTTTTTGTTGTTTTATGCTTCAAAACAAGAAATTTGAAAATGAATTCTTTTCTTTTCTTCCAAAGCAAAAAAGGGGAAAATGGCGACAAGACATGACCAAGAAATGACTTCTATCCAAAATGCAGATCATAGGGATTCTCTGACAATACCAAGCTGGCAGATCAAAGAATACTTACCAACTTGTCTAAAAACCCTATTTAAAGAAAACACAAGAAATCTTTGGTCAAAAGAAAACTAAACTGAAGTCAGACCTAGGCTACAGACTGCTATAACAGAGACCAGTACTAGATCAAGAAAACCCCTGAGGAGTGTGAATCTTGACAGGGAACAAGATGACTCTTTCTTCATTTTACAAAATATTTTCTCAATAGGCACACTGCTGACACTTCAAAAACCAACGTATGTACGCGGGTTGTCCAAGGGAAGGGCGAGTATGCACGCGTGCGGACCCACTACAGGCCGCGTACACCTTTGTAACTCCTCAAAAAAATGAAAAAACAACATTCCAACATAGGCAGGGAGTACTAGTATGGAAGACCAACATCCACTAAAGACATAGAAGCTTACAGAAACTCAGAAAATAGTAATCAAACGAATTCAAAGCACCCAAAAAGAAATATCCCCAAAGACTCTAGAGGCATCCCCAGTATGGTCGCCAATTCTTCTATAGCGGGAACACCCCTCTACAGACTACACCAGGGTTCTAAAGTGTATGCAGAGCTAACCATCTAAAATCTCCTACTTTTCATCAACTATCCTGACATTACCCCACAATCATACATAAAATAAAAAGAGTAGGGATCTGGTAGGCATACCTTAAACTCAGTGTCTGGAGTCGATCCCTTTGTTCTTGGTTGTTTCCTAACTGCAAGTCTCCTCCCAAGGCTGACCTGCATTCACCAAAATACAAACAAGAAAATACAAGCATGCATTCTACATATGGATTAGTGCGTTAGACATCATAAACAAGAAATGTAAACAAATCATTGAAATTTAAGATGTCGTTAGGTGGGACGGAAAAATCTCACAAAACTCACTTACAGCATGAGACCGACACTGCTCCTCGAACTTGGTCCTGGGATCCTCTTCGCCATGCACCAAATGCTTCCATGTATTCTCCTCCTCTTTAGTTCTCTCTTAGAGAAATATCAATGGCTTTGCAATTGGGGCAAAGGGGGATTGATAAAATGGGCAGATTTTCTATGCTCTCGTGCCTCTACTTGCAATGGGACCCCAACCCCTTCTTTTATAGGCCAAAAGGGACAGTAACGGTTGGGGTGACTGGATATGGGCATTGAAATGGTTAATTAATGGTCCAGAAACTAGTATCCTATGACAATTTCCACATTTCACGATATTCTTTGAGTGTACGCGGGTTGTAGTGGCTCAGTGAGTGTGTGTACGTGGGCAGTAATGGTGCAAGGCATGTACACCTTCAAAATGATGGTTTTTAGAAGAGATGTTCAATAATGGCTTGGTAAAGATAACAAGATAGATGGCCTAATTCCAGGTATGAATGTCGGGTTCAATTTAGGGTTATAACATTCGTTCATATTGTGCATTGTGCACTCTATGGGCTTCTTTGGTTCGCACACTATGCACACGCTTCCTTTAGTGAGTTAGTGCATCCCAATTTTTTCCCAATTGTATAGTTTTTTGCCTTTTGGAAATGCATTTTGGTGTTGCAAGTGAACTAATAGTTGTTTGGCATTGTTGTATTTCTATAACCATTTGCGTGCAATGTTACGGATGAAATTTCAGTGATAACACATTCCTTCCATACTTACCACTTTTAATCATTGTCCCTCTCATTTTTCCCTACCTTGGTCTGGGCATTGGGTTTGCCAAGATAGTAAGGGTTGTACCTTGCTTTGTTGGAAGAAGGGGCTAAAGGAAGAGAGGGTAAAAGTAGCTGGAAAAAGTTAAAATCCAAAATGAAACCTTGAGATGCTTCGCTCAGGGACTCCCGAGAAAGAAATAAATGTCTTCTCAGTGAGAAAATGGGAACCATAAAATAAAGTAAAACTCAAGATCTAGTTGTTGGATAGGAGGTCTCATCATGAGCAATCCTATTATGTCCATGGGCATGTAGCGGTATGACACTACCATCTCTCTAGTCACCAAACCAAGGTAGTGGCTCTTGGTGGCATAACCAAGAGAAAGGGGGTCTCATCACAAGCCAGCCTTCTCATTTCCTTGAAGTTCTTATGGGTAACACTGTCACCACTGGTCACCATGCTAGGACAGTGTCCCCCAGCTATTATATTGAAAAGAAAAATAAATAAGACAAAAAATAAAAGGAATTGAATGGGCTAGGAAACAATGGCATCCATGACAAGGTGCAACTCGCCCTCTACAGAGGAACCCATAGGTAAGACCTACATTTCCCTGTTATCACTACACACCTTTCCCAAACATTCCCTATTCGATTTCATATACCATGACCTAGGTTTTTCTTCACCTGGGAAACACCCCAAACTTGAGGAGGATTATCCCAATAGAACATCCAGAGACCTTATCCAAACTCGGCTTGTTAAACTACATAATGTCTTTGAACATTTTTTTGGGTAAAAGGAGGGTTTGATGCACATGTTTGGGTAATTTTATTGTTGGACATGATTAACATTGATATGATCCCTGTGACTTATGAGCCCATAGAGGGTGTACTTGTTGTTGTTGCAGGACCATGCTCGACGGAATGGGGATATGATTAGTTCGGACCTCCATTGGGCTAAAATCCCACCAGATTGATGTTGTGACCCCATCTAGGGGAAGAGAGACACCAGAGGATGGCACCAGGAAAGAAGAAGAATGTTTCCTCCGAGACACTCTGGTATGCCTATACCCAGGGGAGTCTTTCCCTTCCACCATGACGTTGGCCCTTGAAGGCCCATGACATCATCATATTGAGCCTTGACATCATCTAGTTAGGGTTTTGGCATGAGGACGACTTGGTTGGCACCTGTGGCAGATTCTGAGGCCTTTTTAGGCCTAGTGTTCCATGATGCGGCCTAACATCACCCTAAGAGGGGCATGACATCATCCCTAAAGACAAATTAGGGTTTTAAATTGTTGATTTTATGTAAAAATTGGATTTATGATGTAAACTAGCCATGTCGGCCTTTTTTGAAATAAAAGACAATTAAAGGTCATTATCATTGTATAAATAAGAGATAAATCTCTTGTATTTTTTCATCACTTAAGATAGGTCTAAAATTTTGCCTCCCTTAAGTGTTATTGGTTGAAACTAGTGGTGTGCAATTCTTGAAGGAGGAAAATTTTGGTGCATTTTGGATATTTTCTTGTGGAGGATATTCAACTAGGGTGATTTTCTAGATTATTCTTGGTGAAGTAAGTGGAAATTCTGCATTTCTTTATTGTGAATTAATTCTATGGCTATTTTTTACTTGTTTCATGTCTAATATTATGAAATTGCTAGCTTGAAACTGTAATACCCCAACGTCGAGCCCCAGTTGTAATTATGAATTGTAACATGTTTTGTAGGTTGGTGAGCCAAGTGTTATAAGCTAGGAGGATTATGTGCTTATTAGTCCAGAGAGACTATATGTTAAAGGCCATGAGCATGTTTTGTATATGTACGCACTCATAATTATTAATATAACAACATCACTACATGTAGAATGAACATGAAGAAAGAGTTATGGTGTACTAAGCTCCACTAGGCTAGGTAAGGGAAGGGGGTTAAGAGGCTAGGAGAAAGGGGTTAATCTTGAGGGCTTAACCCAAGGGAATATTATAATGTATTTCCTTAAAATAACAAAGTTGGGAAATAAACCCTGATATCCTAACTTCCTTTTTGAAAAGGGAACAAACTCCAAGTGGAGAGGAACATGCTTCATGACCACCATGTGTCAACTGAGGAACATGCAAATATAAGTGGGAATTCTTACTGTTTTTGGACCCCTTTTTCCATTTTGCACCAACACACCCAACAAGCACACAAGAACCCTAGAATGCCATTGTCTAAATTCCCCAACCACTTGAACCTCTGCAACAAGACGAATTGATAACCTTGTTGCACCTGTACCCTATGGTTTGCCTACGTATTGTTCCATCATTACCGTTCCCACATCCAGTTTCTATTGTTTCCATCATCATGCTTGTGTGTTGAGTACAAGGAGTGAAGAAGAAGATTGCCAGGCACGTGGATAGAAGAGGTAGGTTTTCAGGCCTATGAACAAATCTCCCCAGGTGAGAGAGTGTGGATAGAAGAAGAAGGTTGACAGAACTGTGAGCAACTCTCTCCAAGTGAGAGAGTGTGATGAGGAAGTGATTTCTCCTGGAGGGAGTCCAGTAGAAGCTACAAAGCTCTGAGAGTTTCATCCTGCCTATTTTTGAAGCCCTAGAAAGGGAGGTAGAGAAGCCAATGGACTATGTGATAGTGAAGGTGTATACTCCTGGGATGGGACATGAATGTGGGGAATTAGAGTCTGTGAGAGGTGGGAATAAGCGGCTCCTTGGAGGAAATCCTTCATGTTGTATTGTGCAACTTCCTGTTGACCCTGCCTAGCCTAGGAATCCCTTTCTCGGTGGAGTTTAGTGCCAGTTCAAGGGTGACCCACTGCTGAGAGTGATGAGAATCATGGTCTAAGGCTGGGAGGTTCATGGAAGGTCTACATGCAGTTGGTGTACTTCAATTAATATATAAGTATATTTGGTGTGCTTAATGGTTAAATGATTTATTCTAAGTGCATGTCTATGATTCTTGTAATAATATCATGTGTTTCTCTGCATGTATGTTTTCATATTATATATTTCATTTATGTTGGAGTTACTTAACACACACCTAGGATTTATCCTTCCTAAGGTTTTTCCTTGTTTATTAGTCATAATTAGTAATTATCTAGTCTCCTATATTTTAGGGGAGAATATTCTCTTTCAGTTGACACTTTAGTTTGACTGGTTGAGTTGAGTTTAGATGTTGCATTGGTTTTGTCATCGTGCAACATTGGGATCATCACCATGAAAATTCTACCTTGCCTTGGTATCATCACCAAAGTGGAATATTAGCCTTGATTCTCTAAGTTAACTCCTCACTACTCTCTGTTCAGTCAGTTAACTGAAGGCTAGTTGACTAGTTAACTCAACTAGGTGGCAATTCACTCCCATAACTACCCGAGAGATTAGAATAGGTGGTATTTCACTCCTTTAATTGTTGGTGTGTGTCCAGATCACTCTAGACCACCACTATGGTGCATTGGTTCTCTTCCATTTCACACTCATTGAGTTATACATAGAATATCATGTGTAAATTAATCATTATTCACAACGGTTAATGAGCATTCTTTCATTCTTTCTCTCCTTCTTCTTCTTTCTCCTTTTCTCTCTGCAAATGTGTGTATCATTGTTTATCTAGATATATTTTGTTCAAGTTCAACACATTTACATGGTATTAGAGATGACGTACTTATAAAAAAAATCTACACCAAAATGTTTTGCAGGTACAAAATATTGAAGACAACGGAAAGATGGAATTCCAAAAAGAATTCATTCTTACACCTTACAAATATTTTGCATGGAAGGAGAAAATAGCCATACATCTTTGAAATAGAGAGTTTTACATGTTAACCTTCAATACAGATACAGAACCGACATCAGCCATAGAAAAATCCAAGTACTTAAATCACATGGACGAGGCACTCGAAACAATTTGCAATCTTATTTCTCCTGATCTCCTTTTTCATATATCTTCCTGTAAGACTCCCAATGAAGCCTATATCACCTTGGAATGGATATTTGGAAAATAGGATGAGATGAGGGGACACATGATAGAGGTATAGTTTCTCACATTGGATCCAAAAATCTTCGAGAATATCCAAGATTTCTTTACAAAATTCAAGGATTTATTGTCGTAACTCAAAGCTTGTGGGGTTGATAAATCAAAGGAGGAGAAACAAATGACTCTCACCATTCTATCCAAGATTGGTCCTCAATTATTTGTATTTGTATCTACATTCCATATTGTCATATTCGCCTCTGGAGCCACCTAGAATATGCCTTCTCTTGAGAACTTTATCGAATCCTTGACACAAGAGAAAACCAAGCTCATCAACATGGGCATAATCAAAATCCCAAGGGCGCATGCACTCATTGTTCACGATGGAAGCCATAAATATCAGAAATATAAAGACAAAGATAAACGAAAAGCTCATGCACATCCTAAGAAGGAAGGGTACACAAAACCCTTCACCGATACCTCTGGATCCAAAGGGGAAAAGGGAAGAAAAGGGGAGAAAAGCACATACTGTCACAAAGGATTCCATTCGGAATCTGCATGCATGAACAAAAAAATAGATGAGAATGTGTTGCACATTCCCAAACTTTCTGTCAACTTTCTCTCCATGTATCAGATGACGAATTCTAGCACTAGAAAGAAATTCATATTCACTCCAAATTTCATGGACATATATGACATGCAAACCAACTCCAAGGTTTCTACCGGTGAGTTAAATCATCAGTCTAGATTGTATACATTTTTTGAATTCATTGAACATGATTATACTTTATTGCTTACTCATGCTGATGAAAGTAGTAGGATATGGCACAAAAGGTTTGGACATTTTAATTTCAGATACATGAAAAAAATTAGCAAGCAAATATTGGTTGATGGTCTACCAGACATCAATTTCACCAAGGGAGTATGTGAGGGATGTGTTCTCAGAAAACACCATCAAGAGAATTTCGACAAAGGAAAGTCTCAGCGAACTTCCACACCTTTATAGCTAATTCACAGTGACCTTATGGGTCCCTTTCTGCATCCATCCATCAACAAAGCGAGGTTTGTTCTCATTTTTGTTGATGATTTATCACGTTTTACTTGGATCTACTTTCTCAAGAAAAAATCTGAGGTATTTCAACACCTCAAAGATTTCAAAGCCTTGGTTGAGACACAGTCTGGAAAGAAGATCAAAGTCCTACAAACTGATAATGGGGGGGATTATGTGAATCATGAGATCCATAATCTTTTCTATGAGGCAGGGATTCAGTTACAACACATAGTTCCCTATACTCTGCAGCAAAATGGAGTTGTTGAGTGGAAAAACATATCTCTGAACGAGATGGAATCTTGCATGTTGCATGCAAAGTCACTACCATAGAGACTATGGGCCAAAGCACTTAATTTTGCAACACAAATCCAAAAAAAATCTCCCCATAGATATGTCAAGGATAACACCCCTTACAAGGCTTGGAGCGGCCTCAAACCGGAAGTGATCCACTTTCACATTTTTGGTTCACGTGCATGGGCCTGGATTCCCTCTGAAAAAAGGAAGGCACTTGATCCACAGAGCATTGAGTGCATTTTTGTTGGATACCCCAATGGTGTGAAGGGATATAGGCTTATTGATCTTTCCTCGAACCAGATCATCATTGAACGAAGTGTGCAATTTGATGAAAGTGTCTCACATGCACCTCAACAACCCCATGCAGACACCTTCATTCTTCCACCTGTCTGAGATGATGAGCATGCACATGTCGAATCTTCTTCAGATGAGAGTTATTATTCATAGTCAGAGTCATTATAGTCAGATGGAGATTCAGAGCATCCAGATGCATTTGCAGAGTGAGAGAAAATCCCCAAGTGGGCACATACTACTCTTCAGGATGTAGGGGATTTCATTGTTGATCCAGTCAATACTAGGAGAAATCAATCTCATTTCAAGGATCCTCTTGTTTCACTCACTTCCACTGAACCATTTCCTTCCAGGAATATTTTCTTGGTTCAGTCTTCAGATCCACAGTCTTATGGAGACGCTGTTGGAAATCCCTTTTGGGAATATTCCATGCAGGAGGAGTACAACTCCCTCCTCGAGAACCAGACTTGATATGATTCCCCTTCGTTCTGGGAGGAAAATTTTCAGATGCAAATGGGTCTACAGGACCAAGAGCACAATGGATGGACATATTAGCAGATACAAAGCCAGGCTTGTCACCAAAGGATTTTAGTAGGTTCATGGTATTGACTATGATGAGACCTTCACTCCAGTAGAAAATATGGATTCCATATGATTGGCACTTGCCCTTGTGACAACCAAAGGATGTGAAGTCCTCAGATGGATGTGAAGAATGCATTTCTTCATGGTGATCTCTCTGAGGATATCTACATGGAGCAACCCTAGGAAGAAGTCCCTTTATGGCCTCAAGCAGGCTCCGAGGGCATGGTATGCCAAGATGGACTCCTACCTATTGTCACATAAATTTGTACGTTGTAAATAAGACCCAAATGTCTACATGCTCAGGACGACCGATTCACTTCTAATTTTAGTTTTGTATGTCGATGATTTGTTGATCATTGATTTCTTGACTTAGTGATTACTGCAATCAGGAGGATTCTACATGACAGGTTTTTTATGAAGGACATGGGTCTGCTACACTTATTCCTTGGACTCGAGATCAAACAGGACACATCAGGCATCAAACTGTCTCAGTCCAAGTATGCACGAGATCTCCTTGAGATATTTCACATGACACTCTGCAAGTCATCTCCGACTCCTTCCTATCAGGAGCCAAACTTGAGTATGGTGGGGAGACTCTACTGGTTGACAACACACTGTAAAGACAACTAGTGGGGAGCTTGTTGTATCTTACACACTCCAGAACAAACCTCTCGTATGCATTTGGTGCAGTTTCCAGGTTCATGTAGGAGCCACATGAGCTACATTAGAAAGTTGCAAAGCATATCCTTCGATACATACAAGGCACCATCACCTTTGGGGTTCATTATGAAATAGACTCTACATTATATCTCATCAAATTTACTGATTCTGACTGGGTTGGTGATAACATTGATTGTAATTCCACATCTAGTTACTCACTCATTCTTAGTTTAGGGCCTATCTGTTGATTGAGCAAGAAGCATGTTGTTGTTGCTCTATCTTAAGCTGAGGAAGAGTATAGAGGGGTAGTTAACATAACCATTCAGGCTATATGGCTACAACATTTTCTCACTGAGTTGGGTATTCAGTTTCATTGGCCGATCATCATCTAGTGTGACAACTAGATCACTATGAAGTTCTGCAGAGATCCAATTCAGAGGCAGCGGATGAAGCACATCGATATCCACATGAACTACATATGGGACTTAGTACACGAGGGGATCATCAACCTATAACTCTGTCCTTTAGCAGAACAAATGACAAACATATTCACCAAGACCTTCACTGAGCAGAAGTTCCATTCTCTACAAAGTCATCATGGAGTGAAGGAAACAATTGCCTAGCAACTGTAGTTCTTCTTTTTACATACATTGTACCTTAAGGGGGG
>SNQJ01S0018995.1:37266-56392 GCA_010110895.2 Picea sitchensis | reverse complement strand
CCTCCCAACCGTAGAACAGGGCATCCAAAACCACTTGTCCTGTTCTCCCCCTAGCCTAACCATGAATCCCTGAGGGAAAACTTGGAATTTCTCCTCAGCAATGTCTTCCTCTATCAGTAGTCTTCTCCTTGCCTCACACTTAGCAAAATATTGTTCATAACAACAAGAAATCAATAGTTCTTTTCCCCCAGCATACTAGGCAGTGTCATGCCTCCTCACATATGCTATATATCCAAGATTATTTTTTCCTAGGTCTCTTCCCTCCCTTGGGAATTTTTTCATCTTTCCAAATCCCTAATTTTCAGGGGCTGCCAATGGCCAAATTCCTGATTTTCCACTTGTAACAATCAGCCCTGAGGTAGTTCCAACATGTTCCCCACTCATGGAGTCATGGTCAGCTAATTTTAACATGGCTGTTCCATTTTTCCTCCTCCAATAAATGTAAAATATTTTTTTTCATACAAGTGTCATAGTCAAGTATTTAGTTGACTCAGATCAGATCTCTGCCCAACAGTCATAATAATTAATTACAATTAACCAAATTCGAAATTCGAAATTGCCATAAATGGCAAAAATTTTCCAAATTCGAATTTGCCAAAAATGAAATAATTTTCCTAAGAAATTTCAAATTCAAAAATTAATTTATTTTGGGGATGTCACATCCTTTCCCCCTTCAATTAAACACTATCCTCAGTGTTCGTTCCTTTCCTGGAATAGGATTGGATAAGATTTCTGCAAATCTCTCGCCAACTCCCAGGTGGCCTCTTCAGGGCTAAAGTGCTTCCATTGCACCTTTACCTGAGCGACGACTCTGTTCCAAAGTGTTATTTCTCTCTGATCCAAAATACACAGGGGTTCTGCATGGAACTCTCCTTCTGGTTACAGCTGCACCAAGTTCTAATCGATCATATGAGTAGGGTCATGAACATAATTCTTGAACAAAGAAACATGAAATACATTATGAATTTTTAGATTGGCTGGAAGTGCAAGTTGGTATGCTACAAGTCCAATTCGAGCTAGTATGTCGAAGGGCCCACAAAAACTTGGTGCCAACTTGGCATAGTTTCCTAACTTCAACGAACTTTTCTGGGCTTTGGCCTTTAAATATACATGGTCTCCCACTTGAAATTCCAAGTGTCTTCTTTTCTGGTCCGCATAACTCTTCTGCCTGTCCTGTGCCTCCTTTAAGTTCTATTGTACTTTTATAATCGTATTCTCTATTTCTTGGAACATATCTGGTCCAACCATGAGTCTGTCAACCGTGTTATCCCAGCTAATTGGAGTCGTACATTTTCTGTCATACAGTACATCGAAGGGGCTCAACTTAGCCTAATTTTGGTACCCATTGTTATATGCAAATTACCAAGTGCAGGTAGTCTTCCCACTTGCTTGGTTTTGTTCTTACGTACATGCGAAGCATATCCTCTATGATTTGGTTCATTCTTTCAGTTTGTCCATCCATTTGTGGATGATAACTCGTACTGAAATTCAAATTAGTATTTAGCCCTACAAAAAATTCTTTCCAAAAAGAAGATGTGAATTTTACGTCTCTATCCGAAATCATCATTTTAGGAATACCATGCAGTCTAAAAATTTCTTTCATAAATATTTCAGTGATGTTCATAGCTTTAAAAGTAGACTTTACAGGAATAAAGTGTGCAGACTTACTGAGTTTATCGATTACAACCATAATAGAATCATTATGTTTCTGAGTTTTAGGCAAACCTGTAATAAAGTCCAACGATATGGTCTCCCATTTCCATTCTGGTACTAGTAAGGGTTGTAATAGGCCGGCTGGATGTTGGTGTTCGACCTTTACCTACTGACAATCTTGGCACTTAGCTATTCATTATGCTGTTTCGCCCTTCATATTAGGCCAATAAAATAATTTTCTAACTGTTGTTATCGTTTTCTGGTATCCTGGATGACCAGAATACAGTTTCTTATGCACCTCATCCAAAACTGTTATCTTTAACTCTGTTGAATATGGTATGTAAAGTCTGTTTTTAAATTGTACTAGGCCATTTTTATCGATACCCAGATCTAGTTTGTTTGGGTTTACTGTAGTGTTTTGTAATTTTTCCACTATCTTAGTGTAATTTTCATCGTTAATACATGTAGTCCTTATTCTCTATTCCAGATCACTTTCTTCCCTGCTGACATTCAATTCAAATAACCCATGGACTCTTCTGCTTAAAGGATCTGCTACCTTATTTTCCTTACCCCTAATATGTCTTACCTCAAAGTCGAATTCACTCAAGAAGGCTAGCCACCTTGCTTGCCTTGCATTAAGATATGGCTGACTAAACAAATATTTCACACCGCTATTATCTGTCCGTAATAGAAATTTCCTACCCATTATGTAGTGTCACCACATTTTTAATGCGTGTATTACCACTACTAATTCTAAGTCATGAGTGGCATAGTTTTTCTCATGCTCCTTTTATTTTTGGGACTCATAACAAATAACATGTCCTTATTGAGTTAGGACACCACCTAGTACTTCTTTACTCACATCAACACAGACGGTAAAGTCTTTATCTAGGTCTGCTACCTTTAAAATGGGTGCGGTTGTCAATAATTGCTTCAACTTGTTAAAACTATCTTGACACTTCTGTGACCAGTTAAAATTGGTCCCTTTCTTTTGTAATGATGGGATAAGGTAGGCTATTTTGGAAAACCCCTCTATAAATCTGCGATAATATCTAGTAATTCCCATGAATGACTGGATATCCGCTACATCCTTAGGTGTCGGCCATTCCATGATGCCTCTTATTTTCTCAGGTTCGACTGCAATGCCTTCTGCATAAATTACATGTCCTAGGCATTGTATTTTCTTTTGATAAAAATCACACTTATCAAATTTAGCGTACAATTTGTGTTTCCTCAAGGTTTGTAGAACTATTCGTAAGTGTTCTTCATGTTCTTCTTTTGTTTTAGAATAGACCAGAATATCGTCGATAAATACCAGTACGAACTTGTCCAAGTACTGACTAAAAATACTGTTCATTAGACACATAAACATGGTTGGTGCATTAGTGAGTCTGAAAGGTATAACTACAAATTCGTAATGTCTGTATCTGGTTCTAAAAGCTATTTTTCTTATGTCCTCATCTTTTATCCTAACTTGGTGGTATCCTGATTGTAAATCCAACTTCAAAAATATCTTTTCCCCACCTACTTGATCGAACAGATCATTTATCCTAGGTAAGGGGTACTTGTTTTTAATAGTCATTTTATTCAATTGTCTATAGTCAATACATAGTCTTAGCGTACCATATTTCTTTTTCAAAAAGAGGACTGGTGCCCCCCTTGGTGAAACCCTCGGTTTGATATATTCTTTGTCCAATAATTCCTGTAGTTGAATTTTTAGTTCTGTCAATTCTGGCAAACTCATCCAGTAAGGTTCTTTAGAGATAGAGGCTAAACTAGGTAGCAGGTCTATAGAAAAGTCTATTTCCCTTCTAGGGGGTAATTCAGGTATTTCATCAACAAACACATCTTTGAATTCACGTAGAAAAACAAAGTCTTCTAGCTGGGTTTATCTTCTTTTTCTAACAAGTTTGTTACTTGGATGGCATAAACTTGGCACCCCTTCCTCATGCATTTCTTGAATTGTATTTCTGAAACTTGTCTAACTGATATTGGTTTTTGTATACCCTGGACTGTCCTAGTAGTATCATTTTCGTCTTCATATTTAAGTGTCTTTGTATAAAAATCTAGTACTACTTTGTTCTTGTATAACCAATCCATTCCGATAATCACATCATAGGATCCTAGTGGTAGAATGTTCATATTTTTTCTTATGTTTTTACCATCTAAACTGAACTCATAATCATAAATAAAGTCAACCACTTTCCTTTTAGTTCCTGTTGCTAGTTGTACCAACCATGATTTTGCATGTCTCATTTTCTTAAGTCTATTTGACTCTACTATACTAGGAGTGATATAACTTAACGTAGCTCCAAGATCAATTAAAACATAAATTCGAGTGTTATTGATTTTACCTTCAATTTCCACCACATAGGACTGGTGGTCAGCTTGTCGACCAACTACGAACGCATTGATTCGATGCAAGCTTCTATCTACATCACCCACCATCGAGGCTTCCTGCAAATTATGAACAACAATTATGTTTGTTGAATTAAAACGTGGACAGTTCCTCCTCAGATGAGGTTCTCCACATTCCCAACATTTTTATGGTTCTCGGGGGCTGTCCCCAAACTTCTTTATTCCCAGGTTTGCCGGTTTACCACCTCCTTGTGTGCTTGGATGGTTTGAGTAAAAATATTTCCTTAGAAATATTTTCGCTACATTCTGATAGGGGGTTGGTTGGTATCCCTTCTTCCACTGGTTCATTCGGTCTTGTTTCTTATCCTTCCAAGCTTTGGAAAATTCTGTCCATTGTTTGTATTGGTCATAACACATTCGGGCCTTTCTGAATACTTCACTCAGGGACTTGGGATTATCAAATTTGATTCTATCCTTGTAGGACTATGGTAAACAACTCAGGAACCACTGGATTTTTACTTTATCCTCCCGGATATAAGGTACAAACCTTAGTAGTTCCGGGAATTTATTTATCATATCTTCCATAGACATTTGACCAAGTCGTAACTCATAGAATTCTTTCATTTTTATTTCATAGTAGCTTTCAGATAGGTATTTTTTCTTAAAGTCATACCATTCCATCTGTTTCTCCTTTAGGCCCTTGGCCAATTTCAGATCTTGCAACCAAATGTTGTCTTTTCCTTTCAGATTATAACTAGCCATTCTGACCTTCATATTGTTGGAATAGTTGCATATCTGGAAATATTTTTTGATGTCTAATAACCATGCTTCGGCTTCCTCCCCTGTTCTGTATTCACCATCAAAGGTAGTTGGTTTAATTTTCTTAAATTTGCCTTCAAGGTGGTCTACCTATTTTCTTTTTCTGTCTGTTTTTGTTTTATCTTCAGCTGAAGGTGTACCTTCAGATGAGCTATCCCCTCTTTCAGCTTCAAGGCCAAAATTCTTGGAGGCCCTTTTACTGACCTCTTCTTCCTGGTTGTCTTCTTTTGGGGATTTCTTTGTTATTATACTTCACAACAAGACATCATTTATTTCTTGCATCTCCTATTGTGCTTTCTTCAATTTCTCATTGTCGGCTTTGAAAACCTGCAGCTCAGCAATGAGATTCCTCATCGTTTCCAGAACTTCAGTAGGTGAGCTTCTGTCAATATTCTGTCTTGGTTCTTCAGGATGTCTTTGTTCAAGATTCCCATCTTGGTCTGCCATGATTAACATGAAACCGAAAAGGGTTTTCTATTTGTAACAATAAAAGTTTATTAGCTTTACATAAACAAAAATATGTATTAAGTAAATAATGTGGTCCTGTTCAAGGTCCAAGTGTTGTAACCTTTTCTCTGATACCATATGTAATGTACATCAAATTCGTCATAAAAAAAAAATTCTATGAGGCATAATTATCCCAATTATACTTTACATGTTTATCGTTAGATGGAAGAGATCCTTCATTCTTGTTATAAATTTTCTATGACGATATTTATATTCGTCCTCCTGCATGATGCCACTTATGTGCCTGTCTATATTGATTGTGATAGAAACCTATAAGGTAAATTCTCCAAGAATTTTAGAAAATTCCCCACTTTCTCTCCAACTTACTCATCTATGTACATCATATCTATACCATAGACTAGGCTTAGGACTTGCAATACTAGGCCTTTCTTTACATAAGAGATTTATATAGGTTGCACGCAATAAAATATAATCTAACCATTTGAAACGAACACTTTCTTATCATACATATATTTATACACACACCCACACACACACAAATATATATATATATATATATATATATATATATATAGCCATGGGTAAGGATCTATAACCACAGTTTGAAAAGGAATGGATTGGCGGTAATGCGTTTAGCATTACTATTGCATTTTTTTATTTTCGATGGGTTCCCTTTTACGAATATCTAAGTTAATAATATTCACGTTCCCTTACCCCGCAGAGTTTGAGTAACGAGAACTTGAGCAAATTCGACTTAACGAACGAAGCTCTAACAAGTCTTCTCTTGAGACTTTGAGTTAACTTTAACAAAATAGTTTTCGTGTACGTGTATTAACTTGTCGAATCTCGTAAGACTTCATTTACTTCACGAATTAACTTGATGGGAGAGAGTGGATTACTGTCAGGTCGGAGTTAAGGCTATGTGTCTATTTTTTAATGCAACCTATGAGTGTGAGTTACGACGCTCTTACTCAACCTTTCGCCCATTCCAGTCATGCCAACTATGCCTTGTCACATGGTTAAGACATCCTTCATACTTTTAGCATTTAACTAAGTAGGTAGGGTTCCTATTAGGGTTTTTGTGCGTTTACGGTTCTCATTATGCAATTTTACGAATGGCTTTGTGTATTACTTCTTTAGCAGAGAGGTTTGTTGACAATGGAGGTTCATTTGACCGGTGAACAAACAACATAACTCTACTTCCCCTGGTAATTTTTTAACATATTACTTTGGTCAAAAAGGGAGGTGGCTCTTCGGGAAAAAGAAAACCGTTTCATTTATTCTTTACGCTCAGAACTCCCTTATTGTTATTCCTCTATAAAAATTTATGGTTGTCTGCTATTATTGTAGGAGGGGTATTGTTTTGGTCATTCCTTCCTCGACCCTTCTAAGAATACAGTGTCTGTCTTCTTATTTAGGGAGAAAACAATCTATATCGCTTGTCTGTGTTGTAACTCCTAAGGCTTCGTAACCCTCTGCTATCGTTCTTCTACAACCCATAAGACGAGGTTGTGAAGTTAAATTTCGTGAGGCTGTGTGAGAATTCCCTTTCGGTAAGGCAAGGTCCCACTGTGGTTGTTTCCTTTCGTTGTACAGGGGTGAACCCCTACTTCCATAGTTTATCCAATTTGGTTTTTTCCTTCTCATCTGTTGTTTTCTTTATGTCTAAAGGATTTCCATCTGGGGTCAAATAAAATGTGACCTTTGCGGTTTGAATAGTTCAGTAGTGATATCCTACGGTACATCAAACCCTTTTCTTAAATTAGTTACTGTCTTTATCGTGGTCAATCCATTTGGAATTCAATAGAAGGAATATCTTGTAATGTTTATTGAGTTGTAACTATTTTATGAAATTTGGATTCTGGAAAGTTTAGACTCAAACAGTTAGGTATAGTCGTGATTCTGTATGAAAAGCTTGTTCCATGTTTCGCACAGTATGTCTTGTACCATTTATGGATTTAAAATGAAACTTAATACTGTATTGTTGTATTTCATTAAAATCATGGCTACTGTGTAAAGTCTTTCCTTCTTTTTGTTTTATTCATTTCAAGAATTGGTATGTATCACTAATGATGGGCCCTGCTTGATGCGAGGGTACCCATTAGAGAGTTATTGCATCATCCGCCCTCAACCCAGGCATCTGTCTAGATGGAAGGTGAAAAGGGAAATGAAAAAACATGCGAGCCTGTGAATCAGAAGTTACGTATCATCCTGGAATACTCCGTTATTAACAATTATCACTCTATTTGGTGTTCTTTTTACTTTTCTTGTATATATTTACTGATATTCGTAAATGGTAAATCTTTACATGATTTCATCTACGCAAAGATTTCGAATGTTTCGTCCTCGTCTTCGGTGCAAAAGGTATTCGAGTTCCCTTTTGTAAACCTTTTAGGAGTCCCAACAGACACAGTTGCAATTTAGATTTATGGACGTTCGGTATAATTTTGCTCGGTCTCCTATAGTGGCTAGAAAGAGGGAAATTCCCAATTGTATTCTTAAGTTTTTATTTCAACTGTTATAAGTAATGACTTCTTTGAAGAATGTTCTACATGATTTTCTTTCCCGTTTGTTTGAAATAATGTAATGATTGTTGTATTATTCATATCTTTCACCACTCGGGTTTCATCCTAGACTGGCAATTTAATTACTATGGCCATTGTTTTAAATTGTAGATTCACTTTCGAACATCTACGAAATTCAAACTTACAATTATGCATTATTTGGAAGGAACTTATATAAATTTGAAGGTCAATACTTTGAAAAATTACTCCTTTGTACAGACATTTTCATATTATCTCTATAAAGATCTATCGTTTTGTTTACTTTGATGTTTCTCTTGTTTTATTGCTGAAATGCTTAAAGATTTGAGTTTATCAAGGTAAATTACTAAAGATGAAATTCTATGATTATACCCGGAGCGCAAATATATATATATAACCGTTCTGTTAATACTTTGACTGTGTAGGGGGATTCTATTTAATTGGTAATAGTTTGCACTTTCAATTACATGATGTGTGTACAAAACTTGATAATTGTATAATGCCATTTCCATACCGTCCTACTATAATGATTGTCGAATGTACAATTACATATATATATATATATATATACGTCACTTAATATTTCGTGAATCCCTTAATATAGTGGTTGTTCGTTCCAATTTGATCCTTCTAGTTTGTACAATTTGAAAGCAAAACTTGAATGTTCTTATCAGCAGGTAATCTTATGATAGGTAGAAATATTTTAGAATTATTACTTGTATCTTCTTTATTAACTTATTACTTTAACTATTGTAACTCTGTTCTTGCCTTGTCTAATACACAATGGCCTATAATGCTATTTGTAATTTACATTATATTCCTACCAAAAATGAAAATCCTCAATCATTTTTCTAGTCCATTCTATATAATAGTAGTGACGTGCCTATAACAAATAACATGTTGTGATCCTATAGTTTATTGTGTTATAACAGTGGTCAAATATATGGCAAGAACTCCAAAGGAACTTTAACCGGGTGTATCTTACAGTGAATATACCAAATAAAAATAATAACATTCATTTCGAAATTAATTCCACAGATATGATTCATTCATATTTTGATTTAGCCCATTCTATCAGATTTAAGTTCCACAACGTTTCAATAGGATTCATCCATAGAAATACTTCGATGTAGAATTTACAGATGTATTCTATCAGATATCTAACTAATCAACATTCATCCAGAGAAAGGTTAGAATAACATATATGAACCAATTCGCGGGAAGACAAAGGGAACAACCACGTTCCTCCCAACCATAGAACAGGGCAGCCAAAACCACTTGTCATGTTCTCCCCCTAGCCTGACCATGAATCCATGAGGGAAAACTTGGAATTCCTCCTCAGCAATGTCTTCCTCTATCAATAGTCTTCTCCTTGCCTCACACTCAGCAAAATAGTGTTCATAACAACAAACAATTAGTAGTTCTTTTCCCCCAGCATACTAGATAGCGTCCTACCTCCTCACATATGCCATATATCTAAGATTATTTTTGCCTATGTCTTTTCCCTCCCTTGGGAATTTTTGCATATTTCCAAATCCCTGATTTTCAGGGGCTGCCAATGGCCAAATTCCTGATTTTCCACTTGTAACAATCAGCCTTGAGGTAGTCCCAACATGTTCCCTACTCATCGAGTCATGGTTAGCTGATTTTAACATGATTGTTCCATTTGTCCTCCTGCAATAAATGTAAAATAGTTTGTTTCATAAAAGTGTCATAGTCAAGTAGTTAGTTGAGTCATATCAGATCTCTACCCAACAGTCATAATCATTAATTACAATTAACCAAATTCGAAATTGCCATAAATGACAAAAATTTTCCAAATTCGAATTTGCCAAAAACGGAATAATTTTCCTAAGAAATTTCAAATTCAAAAATTAATTTATTTTGGGGATGTCACACATGCTCTCTGTGTTGAAATTAAAATGATGAGTCAATATGTTTATATGTTTATGACTAAGTTTTGTATTGAATGATTAAGGTAGAAATGTGTATTGCTTCTTTGTGAACCCATGCTTTGAAGGGTCTTCTAATTACTTCAGTTGAGTAGATAGATGGCTATGGGTTGTAAGCTTGCAAGAGTGTCGGGGAAAGTTTTATTGGAATGCTCAAGTCCTGTTGACCTCTAGACTCTACCTTCACGGGAATAATAAGTTCAAACCCTATGGAAGGAGGGTGTCTCCTTCATACTCCTCATCGTATGGCCGAGGGCTCATGCCCATGTCCTTAACCCATTTACGACTAAAGGAATTAGCACATATCTCACAAGAGTTTTTGAACGACCCATGTGACCAAGGTCTAGGAACCCTACGCTAGGCCCGAAAGTAGCTAAGCCTTTCTGGCTTCAGAATGTCGGAGTGTTTCTACCCTACCATTTATAAACCGGTCAAAAGAAACTGATGGTTGCAGTTACCCACAACATTGAATGGCACCTAATAGTCTCCCTAACCATGGCAGACATACCTACCTCACTGTTAAACCTTGACCCAATTACCCATTGCAAAGAAATGTGAACCACTGATTCAAGAGTATTCAGGAGCCCCCTTAGCCATTGGATCTACACTAAGGTAACTTCAGTGAAGTTCCACTTCAGTAGAACAGAGATGCTATATCATTAAACTCCCTGAACGTTGAAGTTATGAAGGTAGGAGAGCTGCGAGATTGGGGAGTTCATTAAGAACCCCTCTTAACCTTCTAATCATCCTGAGGAGGGATGCATGTATGGTNAACCCCAGAAGGGAGCAGTAAAGGAAAGAGAACCATAGGTCTAGGGATCCTCCAGGATCTTTCGTAACCGTCATATCTAGACCATGGTCAACTAGATATTGACCACTCCGAGAGCAAGGAGGGAGCCACCCCATGAATCCCATGAACGTCGAAGTTACGAAGTAATGGAGGCTGTAGATCCAGGGGTTACGTGGACACACTATGACCATAAGATCGAAGGACTTGGAAGGAGATCAGTCCAGGGTGATGTGGTATACAAACGTCACCCAAGGTGACATGGACCCATGTTTGATGTTCCACATGTCACCTGGATCCAGACATTTCACCGACCCTACGTACCCATTAATACGTGACATGTGTCACCCACTGTAGGGGCCACATGTCATATCTGCCTTGTCGTGTGTCATCTCTGGAAATTACCTGTTTGGTCCATGTGGCGGGAGGAGTACTCGAGACCCACCTATATTTTTGTGGCATCTAGTACGTCACCCCCGTGCGAGAATGGACCCTTTGGGAGTCTAGGACTTCAGGACTCCGGAGGTTTGGAATATAGTGTCTAGGGTGAATCAAAAGGATAGAAGGATGGAGCCACGTAGGGATATTTTTGGATCCTTCAGGAATTTGGGACTCCAGGGGACATGCATGCATAAAATAAAAGGGATGTTTAGTGCCAAAGCGTCGAATTCTTCTCTAGCTTGTGTGTTAGATGAGGATTAAGTATCATCGTTGGTATGGATGGTGGATGGACCTTCCATGTGGGAGGTAGGAACCTAGAAATGGTACAAACGAGATGGATCCACATGGCCCTTAACCAATGAATGCCCGAACGACTTTGAGAAGCCATAACTAGTAAACCAAAGGTCAGATTAGAGCTGGGTAACAGTCGTTAGAAAGCTACAGGCGAGTAGAAGAGGATGAATAATCTCGAGGAAATGATTCAATATGATTTGAGTAAGAAAAATGTTGATGCCCCATCCCTAAAAAAGGGTACTTAGGGGTTGGGTGTGTTACAAATTGGTATCAAATCCAGGTTACAACAGTTGGCTTGCTTGAGCTCATGAACGAGTCGCTTAAAAATATTATTTAAATAAATTTTAGGGGTGACACCCTATCTTACCCCATTCTTAAGAGGCTTAGTTAAACTTCTATTGAAGAAAGCAATGAAATTTTCTATTGTTGTGTGTGTTTGGAAAATATGAATTGTGTGTTGTTCATGAACTAATAGACCATTAACTAACAGAAAATGTTTTATCAACACTCAAGAAGTCAGTAGACCACAGGAAAAATACAACATAAAGGATGGTGACACACCATGAATTGGGGGAAAGCTCCCACAATAGAGAGGAAGAATCTGATGAAAGGAGGGCGGTGGAAACCCCTCCAGATCTGGCTAAAACTGTAAGAAGCCTCATGGTAGAATTATAGAGTTGTAAGGTTGATAATGAAAGTCTTATCACATATTCTTCCAAGGGGATATTTTTCCTTTGGAGTTGGCCGTTGGGTGACCAAATGTGAGAAAAGGGGTTTAAAAACCCACCATGTGCATTTGTATCCAAAGTTGGGGCGCAATTGTGTAAAGGTGCACACATATTGGGTCGATGAAAATCCATCAAGCATAGGCTAAGTCTCAGCTGTCGGATCCATTAGATAAATCAGATCAGTGACCATCGGGCGATCGAGATTATAGAGTTGCACAAAGTTTAACATCAGACCAAGGCCTAGAATCGTGAGATCCGGGTTGTTCATTTCAGAGGAACACATGGTGCACGATTATCATAGTCGCGATTTCATGAGTCAGAAATGTCAAAGAGCAGAGTTTTTAGAACTCATGAAATGTGAAATCATGACAAGATCGCAGCCATTGATCAAAGGAGAAAGTTGGACCGTTGGATCAACTTTTCTTGATTTCGTGAGTTAGCAAAGTAAGAGGGTAGAGTCTTAAAGACTCGCAAAATGTGAAATTGTGAAATAATTTGAGTTTTCCAACTAGGGGATGCGTGGCACCTGATCCAAGAAATCAGGATTTCGTGACTCAGGGTTTTGAGCATGGAGTGCATCACAAGTATGCGAAACATGAAATTGCAATGTGCTTGGGGGCTAGGCTCATGGTCACTGCCCAAGGTCATATGAAAGTAGAGATAAATGAAGGTGGGCTATTGATCAAGCGATGGTCGACCGGATTTTTCGAAGGGGTGATCTTGGCCATCGGTTTGAAGAGGATCCAATCACTAATCCAAGGGGGGCCATTTCACGATTTCGGGCATCGGGACATTGGAGATCAAGAGGAGTGAAAAATCCCGAAATGTGAAGCCCTAAAATGTCCTATGGGAAAAGCACGTGGTCGTGGCCCGCGGTCACATGGGGCAGTGGGAAGGGGCTGCGCAGAAGGCTGGAGCACCTGATTTAAGTACAGAGAAAGAGATGCATGCCTCGAGGTACCAAAATTGACTCGAAGGAGTTGCAAGTTCACATGGGGAATTCATGGGTGTCAGGGCTCCATCCAGATCACGATGTAGTTAGTTAATGGAAATAGGGGAGGTAGTTGAAACCTCGTTTCAACTCATAAATGGAAATCATGGAGGAGTCGACCATGGAAAATAGAGATGTTAGCCAAAGTTCCCTGTCAAGTGAGTTTTCCTACAAATCCCATGCCAATCTGATCTTGCATCTGACAGAAGAATGCAAGAGTAGCCTGACAGAAGAAGATGCATATGCCAAGCCTTGAATGCATGACCAGAGCACGCTTCTAAAGGGAGAAAGTTGTTTTGAGTATAAATACTCAGTTTTGATATTTTGTTAAGGGGGATGGTAGAGCAAAGCTCCTGTATTGTAAATTTTTAATAAAGTCTTTGGTTATCTGGTTATGTATATGCTTGTGAAACTTCTTGTTTAATCACAGTCAGCTTTCTTACTCCCTATTGTTTCCTTCTGATGTTGAAAGAGTTCATGATTGACTGATTCACTTGAATTATTGTGATTGCATTATGATGAACTTTTGATTATAGTGATGTTATAGTTTCGTCCAGCTTCTTTGAGATTTAAATTTGAGAAGTTCTCGTGTTTAAATTGTTCCTCCTTGGGCTACTGAGAGACTTGATGTCCTCGAAAGATATTTACATTTTCTCACCGAAGTCTTCCTCCTACTCACCCTTACTACAACTCACGGTCTGAAGTTAAACTAAGACCTCATCTACTAGAGCATGTCAGTCCAGTTTTCTGAGTTAAGGTGATATTTTCCTGAGTTTGCGCCCATTTGACCTTTTTATAACCAACCTGTGACATAAAACTATGATGGTTATCGGGCTTTCCTTTCCCACAATCTGAAGGGCGACTTCCGGTGCTAACATTTCTAGCACCATTGCAGGGGACAAAATTGAAGATTTTCCCTGGGATTGAACGACAAAGCTTACTGGTTTTGAGGGTGAATCAGAACCTAGTACATCGAATATTGCAACTATGCACCTGATGAATCCACTGAGGCGACTCCACTATCTCGGCTCCAGTATTTCAGTATGGCTGCTTTTGGCTACACCTGGTAGCCCTTGGGAGAACACAACGATCAACTCTGGTTTTTTATGGTGAACAAAGACTATACACAATCATTTTTCATATTCACCTGACGACTCCACAATCAAAGACTTCACTGGGAGGATCCCGTTGATAGAAATATGACCATACTGAAGGAGAAGACCAGGTATCAATTTAGGATCGTGCTTCGTGAAATCCTGTTTTTCTTTATTAGCTCATTTCCCTCTTTCCCTTCCCATATAAAGAGGATTATCCTCTACTTTGTATATTCAGATGTCCTTAAGCCTTCTTTTTTTCATCCATCCTTGGAAAAAGAAAGCATCCCCCCTTCTTCTATTGTAGATATGGATCTCCTGCCTTCACCTCTGCCTATTCATAAAAATGAGATCTGTATTGCATCTCCTCTTGAAATTGATCACTCTTGTAGCCCCGAGGAGGTTGAAAATAATTCACAGTCTTCTCAAATATTGTTACCTCCTGTTATTCCTGCTGAGCCTCCCCATCCTCTTACTGAATCCAATATTCAACCAACTTCTTTTCAAATTAAAATCATAAATAAGTTGTTTAAACCCTTGAGGCTTCCATGTCACCTTAACCCTTATCCTCGTGATTCCTTTGAGTATCTTCCTCGGTTTTCTGGCGAAGATCATGTTACAGCTGAGAGGCACTTGGGAGAATTTGAGAACTTTATTGATCAGTTTGAGATTGTTGATGATGATGTTCTCACTTTCCCTGTTTGGAGATGTTGTGGTGTGCTTTATATGTCTAGAAGCTAATTCTATTGGCTCCTAGACCGAGCTATACCATTCATTTTTTAAGTGTTGGTGTGAGAAAAAATCCCTTGATCAATATTGGTCTGAGTTTAATGCCTTGAGGAGAGGGGAAGAGGAATCCTTGCCTGTATTCAAAAGGAGGTTTTACAACATCTATCGTAGCATGCATGTGGAGATTAGACCCATAGAGACTTCTGCCATGGTGTACTATATCATGGCTCAGCATCCAGATCTCTTCCTTCTCCTAAGAGAAAGGAAATATTCATCGTTGAGACATCAGTTTGAGGATGTTGGAGAGGTTGAGGAGAGCATCAGGGCTAGCAAGTGGGTTAATAGGTAGGCAGATTTGTATGAACATGAGGAAGAAGACTGCCAGTCTATTTCAGATTCTGAGCAAGAAGATAGTGAACATGAATTGGATCTCGAACAACAACCAGGAAGTAGGTATTATTCACAGTTGGAATCAAGTTCTTCAACATTTGCAGATTTTTCTGTGGACATGAATGCATATCAATGTTATGATCAACATTTTGATCATATAGTAGTGGTTGATTGCATAGATAACTGTATGTTCTTGGTTGATCATAGTTATGATGTTCTAAATCTTGCTTCACATTTATCTTGTGACCATTCTTATGAAGAAGAGACGAAAAATGTTGATGATCAAGAGTTGGTTTCAAAATAACAAGAAGGGAATTTATTTACGAGAAAAGAGATTTTTCAGAGGAGCATCCTAGCCTTCTAAAGCAGCCAGGATTCTGTCACAATATTCATGATCCCGTGGCTATATACACGGAGTCCTACATTTCAAATTTTCTGAAATGTTCAAATTGCATTAGTTCACCAATACTCACAGGTGAGTATGGTGTTATGAAAGACTTCTAAGACCACACTATAGAGCCTTTTCATTTATTAATTAAGGAAAATCATAGGGTGGAAATCATTTATCCTGGAACCGCAGAAGACATAGAACAACATGTAAAGGAGGAGCTAAGTGGATAGTTTATATCCTGTCCAGAGCTTGTCAGTGAGCAACCATCGTCTAAGGTCAGTCAACCTGCATCAACTTCTCACCCACCTGTGATTTCCAGAGACATTCAACCATGCGTGAGTAGATGTGGAATAGAGTAGTCTTTCTGCTACAAATTTTCTAGAGTTTGCCACTAATTCTATGAGCCCGTGGGGGAGTACATGCAGTCGCATTTCCTCCATGATTCAAAACCTCCAGGTCTGATCCCACTATTGCTATCTGGAGAAAAGCTGAAGGATGTAATCATTCTATTGTCACAATTATTTCATGTGTTGTTGATCATTGACAGAGTAAACAAACTCACAGCTAGGAAGTTGCTTGAATGGCTATGGTGGAAGTTTTCTTTCACTTAGCACTATGTAAAAAATCAATTAGTTTAGGATTGTACATAAATAATCTCTTTGAATCACGTGTGTCTATTTGTATTTACTTTCGGCCTGTAATTTCAGTAGTGTATTTTGAGCTTGACTCCATAGCCCAAACAGAAGGCAACTAGAACTGCAAAAGGAGATCTTAGAGCCTCGCAGGGAGGACTCTATTCCCCATGGAGCCTAATGATATCACATATTCTTGCAAGGGGATATTTTTCCTTTGGATTTGGCCATTGGGTGACCAAATACAAGAAAAGGGGTTTAAAAACCCACCATGTGCATTTGTATCCAAAGTTGGGGCGCAATTTTGCAAAGGCACACACATACTAGGTCGGAAAAAATCCATCAAGCACAAGATCAGTCTCAGTCGTCGGATCCATCAGATAAATCAGATCGGTGACCATCGGGCGATCGAGATTATAGAGTTGCGCAAAGTTTAACATCAGACCGAGGAACAAAATCATGAGATCTAGGCCATTCATTTCAGAGGGACACTTGGTGCATGATCAACATATTCGTGATTTCGCGAGTTAGAAAGGTCAAAGAGCAGAGTTTTTAGAACTATCGAAATGCAAAATTGCGACAAGATCGCAGTCGTTGATCAAAGGACAAAGATGGACCATTGGATCAAATTTTCATGATTTTGTGAGTCGGGAAAGTAAGAGGGTAGAGTCTTAAAGACTCGTGAAATGAAAAATCGTGAAATAATATGAGCTATCCAACTAGGGGACACATGGCACCTGATCTAAGAAATTGCAATTTCACGACTTGGGATTTTGAGCATGGAGCACATCACAAGTTCAAAAAATGTGAAATTGTGATGTGCCTAGGGACTAGACTCATGGTCACTACCCAGGGTCATATGGAAGCAGAGATAAATGAAGGTGGGCTCTTCATCGAGTGATGGTCGACCGAAGTTTTCGAAGGGGTGATCTTAGTCGTCGGTTTGAAGAGGATCCAATCGTTGATCCAATCGGAGCCATTTTGCGATTTCGGGCATTGGGATGTTGGAGATCAAGAGGAATGAAAACTCCTAAAATGAGAAGCCCCGAAATGTCATGTGGGAAAATCACGTGGTCGTGGCCCACAGTTGCATGGGGCAGTGGGAAGGAGCTGTGCGGAAGGATGGAGTGCCCGAGTTGAGTAAAGAGAAAGAGCTATGTGGCCTCAAGGTGTCAAAATTGACTCGAAGGAGTCATGAGTTCACCTAGGGAATTCATGGGTGTCAAGGCTCCATCCAAATGTCGATGCAGTTAGTTAATGGAAATAGGGGAGGTAGTTGAAACCTCGTTTCAACTCGTAAATGGAAAGCATGGAGGAGCCGACCATGGAAAATAGAGTTGTCAGCCAAAGTTCCCTATCAAGTGAATTTTCCTACAAAGACCATGCCAATCTGATCTTGCGTCTGACAGAAGAATGCAAGTGCAACATGACAGAAGAAGATGTAGACACCAAGACTTGAATGCATGACCAGATTGCACTTCTAAAGGGAGCAAGTTGTTTTGAGTATAAATACTCAGTTTTGATATTTTGTTAAGGGGGATGGTAGAGCAAAGCTCCTGTATTGTAAAGTTTTAATAGACTCTATGGTTATCTGGTTATGTATATGCTTGTGAAACTTCTTGTTTAATTACAGTCAACTTTCTTACTCCCTCTTGTTTCCAGTTGAAAGAGTTCATGATTGACTCATTCACTTGAATTATTGTGACTGCATTATGATGAATGTTTGATTTTAGTGTTGTTATAGTTCCTTCCAACTTCTTTGAGATTTAAATTGGAGAAGTTCTCGTGTTTAAATTGTTCCTCCTTGGCCTACTGAGAGACTTGATGTCCTCAACCGATCTTTACATTTTCTCACTGAAGTCTTCCTCCTACTCACTCTTACTACAACTCATTGTCTGAAGTTAAACTAAGACCTCATATGCTAGTGCATGTTAGTCCAGTTTTTTGAGTTAAGGTGATATTTTCCTGAGTTTGCGCCCATTTGACCTTTCTTTAACCAACCTGTGACATAAAACTCTGATGGGTATTGGGCTTGCCTTTCCCACAATAGGAAGGGTGACTTTCGGTGCTAACAGAAAGGTTGATAAAAGAGTAAGAAAAACAAACTGAAATTAATGCAGTCCTACTGCAAAGCTTATCAAATATACAAAGGCAACTGCAACACGAACCAACAACTTGTCATGTGGATAGACATCGTATGAAGAAAACCTAGAGTCCACCAAAGATACAAAATTTACTTCAATCTTTTGGAAATCTTTAATGGCTAGTTTTGAGACTAAATTCAAACCGATGGATAGACAAAGAGGGTAAACCAAGTATTAGAGGGCATGTTAAGGATGCATGTAATGCATCAGCCAAAGAAGTGGGAAGACTACCTACCACTGGTAGATTTTTCCTACAACAATGGCTATCAAGAGTCATTGAATATGAGCCCTTTTGAATTCCTCTATGGTAGAAAATGCAAGATTCCAATCAGTTGGAATAATCCGGTAAATAGAATTACAATCGGGCCATACATGCTGAAAGAAATGGAAAATCAAGTAATTAAGATAAAACAGAATATGAAAATAGCTCAAGATAGTCAGAAAATCTATGGAGACAAAAAGAGGACTCTTAGAGAGTTCAAAACAGGGGATCATGTGTATCTCCGAGTTAGACCTAGGAAAATCTACTTGAGGATGGGATCTTGTGCCAAGTTGACACCTTGGTATTGTGGACCCTTTGAAATTTTGGATAGAGTGGGACTTGTAGCCTATAGGCTAGCACTCCCTCCCACCGTGAAGTGACATGATGTTTTCCATGTTTCATTATTAAAGAAATATTTACACGATTCTAATCATATTATTGAGTGGTCTG
>SNQJ01S0018995.1:16282-37200 GCA_010110895.2 Picea sitchensis | reverse complement strand
CCCCACTGAGGAACAAAACCATTTCATAGGTCAAGGTGCAGTGGAAACAATTTGGCCCAGATGAGGCTACATGGGAAATGGAGGATGCCATGAAACAAGCATATCCATTTTTGTTTACTTTTGTACATACATAGCACATCGGTAGATAGAACATCGAGGATGATGTTCCTTTAAGGGGAGGGGATTGTAACACCCATGTTTCCCCCAGTTTGTAATTATAACTATAATTGGCCAAGAGACTATGGCATACTAGATATGTGTGAATGTTGAATTTGATGAACCTTTGTATACAAGGTCAATGTATGTATTTTTTGTTATTAATAGAAAATGGATAAGTGTTGAATAACTATTGAAAGGGGAGTTTGCCAAGATAGACCATGGATTCTATGAGAGATATGGTGAGGGGAACCATAAATGGTTGATATGACCCCCCACCAAATAAATAACTTGTTGGAATTAATGGCTCATACCCATAAATGAATTACCAGTCAGAGTGGTAGCTAGAAGAGTCCTCCTCAAGAGTTAATGAGAAGATGGGGTAGAGTACCCATCTGCAAGACTTCCAGACCTGACCACGATATGGGGATTACGACCCATGCAACCTTGCTGAGGAAGGAAAGAAGAAAGAGGTAATTTTGTGGGCATATGCAGGGAGCGAGCAAGCAGACCTGCGAAGAGAGAAGAGTCAAAAGAACAATCTCGAGAAGAGAAAAAGAGTGGTTACATCTCTCTGGTTGGAGGAAGAACTAAGAAATAAGCTCATTATGGGTTCAAGAAGTGGTTGGCATGGTTTTCGTTACAAGATGATAAACGAGGCTGACGAGTGACTGTGGAAGTACTCGTGTAGACCTCCTTGCTTGGTATAGATAAAATCAGTTTCCAAGACCCTGTGGGAGGAGGAGAGTAACCTCCATCCTTGATTGTTGTTGAGTACGAAGAAAGAGTCTCTCTTCGAGCATCATGGTCTAGCTCGAGGGTGGCCAATGGTAAATCCATCAAGAGTGGTTGTGCCTATGGCTGGGTGGAAACAACCGCCCCTTTTAGTAGTTTCTTCACAAACTCTAGTTTTTTGATAAGTATTTTTCATACTTTGTGTGTTGAAATTAAAATGATGAATGAATATATTTATATGTTTATGAATGATTTATGTATTTACTGAGTTCTCTATGAACCCATTCTTTGAAGGGTTTTCTTATTACTTCAACTGAGTAATTAGAGGGCTATGGCTTGTAATCCTGCAAGAGTGTCGGGGAAAGGTTTACTGGAATGCTTGGGAATAATAAGTTCAAACCCTATGGAAGGAGGGTGTATCCTTCAAAATCCTCACCATATGATTGAGAGCTCATGCCCATGTCCTTAACCAAATTACGACTAAAGGAGTTAGCGCGTATCCCACAAGAGTTTTCGAAGGACCCATGTAACCAATGTATGGGAACCCTACGCTAGGCCCTAATGGAGATAATCCTTTTTGGCTTCAGAACTTCGCAAGTTAGAAGCTCCAGATTGTTTCGAACCTACCGTTTATAAAACGACCGAAAGAAACTAATGGTTGCGGTTAACCAGAAGGTTGACTAGCGGCTGGTGGTCTCCCTGAACATGGTAGACAGACCTACCTCACTGTTAAACCTTGACCCAATTACCCATCGCGAAGCAATGCAAACCACTGATTCGAGAATATTTGGGAGCCCCCTTAGTGGTTGGATCTACACTAAGGTAACTTCAGTGAAGTTCCACTTCGGGAGAACAGAGATTCTATAGAATCAAATTCCCCGAACACCGAAGTTACGAAGGGAGGAGAGTCGTGGGATTGGGGAGTTTGTTAAGAACCCCTCTTAACTATTTGATCACCTAGAGGAGGGACCCACGTATGGTACTTCAAGGAAGTCCTACTTCGAGAGAGTGGAGCGACCATAAAGTCGAAACCCTTGAAGTCCGGAGCAGTGAAGGAACGGGTGATGTTCATGCTTTTCCTCTAACTTAGAATATATAAGTATGTCGTCCAGGAATACTATGACAAACTTATCCAAATAATTTCTAAATATGCCATTCATTAAGCACATAAAGACAACTGGTGCATTGGACAGTCCAAATGGCACCACTACAAATTCATAATGCCCATACCTATTTCTAAAGGTTTTCTTATGGATGTCTTCTTCCTTGATTCTTAACCGATGGTATCCTGATCTCAAGTCTATCTTCGAAAATATCTTTTCCCCTCTTATCTGATCAAAGAGGTCATCAATTCTGGGTAAAGTATATTTTTTCTTCACAATGGATTTATTCAGCTGTCGAAAGTCAATACATAGCCTCAATGTTCCATCCTTCTTTTTGACAAAGAGTAATGGTGCTCCCCAAGGTGAAACACTTGGACGTATGTACCCTTTCTTCAACAATTCTTCCATTTCCATTTGTAATTATTTTAATTCTAGTGTACTCATTCTGTAAGGTGTTTTTTATACCGGGGCAACTCCTGGCACTAAATCAATAGAGAAATATATCTCCCTCTTTGGTGGAAACCCTAGTATTTCTTGGAATACACATTCAAATTCTTCTAGTACCAAAAATTCTTCAAGGCTTGGCCCCTTTGTCTTTTCTGGCTCCTCCACATGGGCTACATAAAATTGACATCCTTTTCTAAAACATCTATTCAGTTGTAAAGATGAAATATCCCTTATAGAAATGGGTCATGGAACTTCTTTCACAGTGCTCTACTTTCCTTCTTCATCAAGACATATAAATGTCTTTTTATGACAATGTAGGACAACATGATGCGTTTCTAGCCAATCCATTCCAATTAGAATATCATAAGACCCCAATGGTATAATATTTATATCATCATTAGTTTCACTCCGTTAAGACTTATGGAACAACCTATGACCATATCATTGATCCTTGTTTTGGTTCCAATGGCTAGTTGAACCAAACTTGATTTTTCAAGCTTACTTCTCTCCAAATGTAATCTATCCCCTATTTTAGGATGAATGTAACAATGACTTTCTCCTCAACCAATTAAAATAGAAACAGGATTATTAATGATCTTACCTTCCACCTTTATCATGTTGGATTGGTACTCTTCGTGTCGATCATCTAAGGCTACATATATCCTTCCCATGTCTTCTACTGTTGTAGACTCTTGGATATTGTGTGCGGTCTTCACTTTGTGTTTTATGTGAGGGAAATCCTTGTTCAGGTGATCTTCTTTGCATCCCCACCATTAGATTGGTGGTCTTCCCCTTTTTCTCAAGGAGTCTTCTCTCTTGGATTCATCCTTAGCAGGCTAGTTTGTTTGCTTTTTATTTGGGATATTTCTATTGAAAACAAGTTTGAATCCTTTCTTTCTCTAGTCATACTTCTCCTTCTTCTTATCCTTCCAAGATTTATGCAAAGAATATTTTCCCTTTCCTTGCTCATATAGGTACTTAGCCTTATTGATGGTCTTGGTCAAAGTCCTGGGTTCATCATATTGAATCTTTTCTTTATAAAAGGATGGTAATCCACTTAAAAGCCTATGCATTTTCACTTTCTCATCTTTTATAAACCCCACATACTTTAGCAATCCAAAGAAATTATTTTCATACTCTACCATGGTCATGCTTCCCAGCTTAAGTTCAGGCAACTCCTACATTTTATTTTCAGAGAAGTGCTCGAAAAGGTACTCTTTCTGAAAATATTTCTTCAATTTCCTCCAAGTGATCCTACTCTCATTAATGTGTTCAACTTTCTTCAGCTGATCCCACCACATAGCATATTTCCCATGTAAATGGCATGTGGAAATTTTGGCTTCTAGGTTTGATGAGTAGTTATGCAATTGAAAATACCTCATGAGTCCAAGAATTCATGCTTTAAAATCATCTTCCATTTCTCTTTCACTGTCAAAGGATGGGGGCTTAAGTTTCCTCAACTCTCCTTACACAATTTCCAATTCATGTCTTCTTCTTTGGTGCCTAACAAGAGATACTTATGGGCTTCTTATGGAATATTCCGATGCATAAAATTTCCTTATTGAGTGAGGTGAGTGATGTCTATGAGTTCTGCTAGCACTTCTTGAATAACTATCTCTTTTGTATTTATCTCTTCTTTCACGATATCTGCCCTCTTCCTCTCGTCTTGAGTTTGATCCATTCTTTGTTTTCCTCTGCAACTGATTTAAGATTTTCATTACTTGAGAATTTATCTGATTTTTTTCTCTCATAAATCTCTCATTTCTTTCTTTGTAACTCTGCACTTCTATTTCCAGGATTCTCACGGTCTCTAATAAGGTTTCTTGCTCCTCTCTACTCTTATTCCCATTTGATTTTGTCTATGCATTACCATCACTAATATTTTTCTATTTGGACTCTTTATCATGGTTGTAATATCCCTCTCCTTCTTCCATTTCTTGAATATGCATTCTTATATTGAACTGATATGTTTATACCCCCTAATTCTAGAAAATGTGCAAGCAACCATTTTGTTAGAATTATGCATATTATAAAAAAAATTCCAAACAGTGTTATAGGTCCCTTTTCTAATCGATTCATGAAGAAATATATTATCATTCTCCAAATTATAACAATTCATTGTTATTCTCATCTGAATCATCTTTCCAATGACTATACTCTTTCCCCAATCTGATATCTGAGCTGAAAGTTATGGCTTCCCAAAAAAGTCACCTTCACCCTTTTTTTTGTATTGCAACAAGATCTTGTTGAATTATTCCATAGCCCCTTTAAATTGGTAAAGAACTCAAATTATTCACAGGCACTTCCTTCAATCCACTTTCCTTGTGACAGCAGGCTCGAACCCACGGGATTATTCACTCGTTAGTTCCTTTCTCTATATTCTTCCACACATGACCTCATTCAAAAAAGTTTCTATTGGCTTGTTTACTTCTACGCCTTTCACGCCTCTAATCAACCCCCTCACCTTAGCATGAGAATGATGATGGAACCAGGACCTCCATTCCACTATTAGATCGAATGGTTGAGATTTAATGTCCCGTTGACTGGACAATCCTGACCCATTTGGAGGCTCCATGAAATCGATTATAATGACTTAATCGAGCATTAGGATGGACATTCCTTAAGTAATTCAGGACTTTGGCACTCCGGGATTCCTAAACATTACAACTCTCAAGTCGCTCAACTCCCTCAGAGTTTTACTAGCCGAAGTGGTCATAAAGTGATGATGATCTCTTATCGTCAGTTAACACCTCTGGTTACGCTATCATTCCAGTAGTTAATCCAATGGCCATAACTTAATCAAGCATCAGGATGGGTGTTCCTTATTCATTTCAGGACTTCGGTGCTTCTAGACCCCGGGATATTACAACTCACGAGTCGTTCAACCCCCTCGGAGTGATACATGTCGAAGTTCTTACGTCGTCCTTCCACTGCTTCATATAACAGTTGAGAAAATCCCCAAAGTAATATTAGATTGACAGCCTATGGAATTCACAGACTACGGCTTTGCACTTCGTGGCTTCAGAACTTTGCAGCTTTCACACTTCGCAACTTCGGTGTTTTGTGGATTTTCCTAGTCTCTAGTAATCACCGAATTGGCGAAGTTCCGAAGTTCTGAAACGTCACTATCCTTCCACTCTGGATCTACAACTCGCATTACTCCTGAGTTTCCTATCATATCGGACGACCGGTAGGACTTCACGAATTCGACCTTCGTGATTTCATGCTTCTGCCCTGTCTCTAATAATCGTCAAAGCGACGAAGTTTTGGAGTTTTCCATCTCCTTCTTGGCTTTGATCAACGGTTGATGATCGACCAGTTCGATCTGGTGATTGTGACTTAATCTCTCCCAACGTCTAGTTTCACCTCTATCTAACGATCCTCATTGACCTAAATTATGATCTAATGATCTAGAATTCCCTGATTCAACGATTGTGATCACTCCCGAATTCAAAAGGGAACGGTATTTATTCCACGATCCTTTATAAAGGATATCTATCTACATGAATCTCTGGCTTCTATGCAATATCTGCAACTCTATATCTCCTGAGCTTTAATATCTCGAAGACATATTCTTTCTTAATCATAATACCTTGTCCAACAGTTATGTCCCATGCTAGCTGAGTGTTTCAACTAGAATCTCTGACAACAATATGTAACGTACCCATACACCCACAGGCTTGGCATGCTACTTTAAGATCGTTTCCTTACTAACTTCAAATTCTAATAATTTTTTAATTAATTAAGAGGCATGAAATATTCACATGCAAAGATCAAGATTCATGCTACAGAATAAAGAATGTTTAAACATTCCATGCATAGTAATAACCAGTAATCAAGCATATCAAAAATGCACATCTCAGAGATATTAATCAATAGACACCATAAATAAATGTATAAGCAGAGAAACACATGGTAGAGAGAACTTATCTTTAATGAAATGAGTCACCAATTGGTTGCAGACCAAGGACGTTCCACCCAACCGTAGAAATTATTGTTACAAGTGTCAACATCAATGTCACCCCCGAGCCAAGGCTATGAATCCATAAGGACGGTTCCAGAGTGTCACTCAGACTCCCAAAAAAGTCAGCACGCAAGCTCTCACACGCAGTCCCTCAAGTTGTCCACCTCCTTCCAGGGCTCTAGTGCATATGGTCAAGAATATCCATGTTGGGACTCTCAGGATTCATAGTTGTGGGAAAAAATTAACACATGCTAATGCATCTCAAACATATAGGCATTAATTCATGGCCGAAATACATGAAAAGTCATTACTTCCAAAAAAACAATGGCTCCTATCCACAATTCTTTTTTCTTTCCAAATCCAAGATCAAAATGAATGAGGAATGAAGAGTGGGTGAAAGAACGAATGGAGAGAGAATATAATGAACAATGAGTGAGTGAGTGAACCCCCAAATACACAAAAAATGGGTTTATGTATTTCTTTGAATTGAATAAATACATGACCTTCCCCCAAGAAGCTCATGTAACTAATATTCTCCATTAAAATAAAAATGGGTAAATAAAAATATAAATAAACACTTAACCCCTTAAGCCCCCTCTCTTGTGAAATAATAGCCCCCTATAACTCTTGTCCTTGTCTATCTAGAAAACAATGATGTATTTATTATTAATAATGATCAAAACATTACATTTCCTAGGCACACTAGCGTCTTTTAATTGTTTGGGCACTCTGGCCTTTCATAAATTTACAAAATACATTATTTAATATGGCACTCAAAACCGGGGCATTACATGGGCCATGGGTGGACATTATGGCCACCAAACCTCGACACAGGGTTGCTTAGGTTGGGTAGATGGAAATAAAAATCGTAGTTAGAACGTGGGAGAGAATGTGTGTGTGCCTTAAACGTTACATAGGCTGAGCACAGTACTCTGATTTAATGCTTCATATTAACAGACAGAGCGAGGAACCTCTGCCATAACTATAGTAGGGTTCTTTCGATTGACACCTACAACAAAATGAAGAAGAGGAAAATCCTTGATGATTGAGAAGGCAACATGTATTACAACCCTGAAAATATCAAAGTTCGAAGTATTGGCCATTAATGGCACAAACACCAATGAGAGGTAAGTCGGAGTTTTGAGTTAATACTCCCTCCATGACTGAATAGGTGGCGAAGTGTTGGGTTGGTGCAATACCCCTTAAACATAGCAATCACATGGTTTGGTGCCATTCAACAAATGAACTAACAGTGGAAGGTAACCATGAATGCATGGAGTGAAAATATATTTATTGATCTGTCACACCAACAAAGTCCAATGTGCCATACCTTATGATCATATAGTTTGGCATTGGACGATTGAACGTAAGACTTGATACATTGGTGTCATGTTACCAAAGGATTAAATAGAAAACTATATATATATATATATATATATATATATATATATATATATATATATATATATAAAAATAAATAAGTTTTGACAAGAAAGTTATGAGGATGTCATGGTCAACTAGGACTAACGTTCTAGCAAAGATATATGGGTTCTTACACTTGAAAACAAGGTTTCAACCTTAGAATAGGTAATTTATGGGTTGTCCATAGAAAAAGATATCAATATAAATTGATGAGTGGGTATCGTAAGACTAACATGACTATCTAATAGGAAAACAAATAATTTACAGATGTAGGTGTTGATGTGATACACGGTGAAGGTAGATAATTGGAAACATTGTATATTTACTATTGTATAATAAACAATCGGGCTCTAGACAGTAAGGTATTGAGCAAGTGAAAGTGAAAATAATTAATACACTTTACCTTGGGGTGTGAAGACGCTTCCAATAGAGTTGTCTCTCAAGAAATTTTACCTTTCATGCAAACAAAAAATATTAAGAGTAATATTGTTCATCTTAGGATCAACTAAGAATCTTAATGACAACAATAATGAAATAATGATTGATGATGTCATATTTAAAAAAAAAAATCCAGTTGAGGTGACGATACAATAACAAAATGGAAATTGTACACTGCATAAATATAATCTTAATTAAGTTTGAGTTCTATGCCCACCTCGCCAGGAGTAGCTTCCATAACATCACACACAGGCTAAAGCAAAGGAGGTTGAGTTACTTCACCGAATGCAAATGATCCTTCTAGTGGCAAAGGCTTCTACTGAACAAGATCATTAGTGGGGTGATTATGTAGATGGCGATGAGGATACTGGAGTTGGGATAAATGACAATTGATGAAACATAGAACCATGGCGAGTTGCTCATTTTTCTTAGCCTCTTGTTCTTGTAATTGGCTAACTAGTTGAGAATTTTAGTTTCTCATAGTCATCATTTCTATTTGTTGTGACTGCAATTTATCCTACATCATATCCAATTTATAGTCAGTGCAATTGCAAGGAGTACTACTCTGCCACCACATAATTAGGATAAATAGTTTGCAAAGAGAACAATGCCAGAACCGGAAGGACCAAGACATGACAAAGAGTTTGATGTTGATTCTATGATGCCAATGCATCCAAAATCCATATACTACCAAGTCACTTCCCAAAATTAAATCCTCAATCAAGCTCAACGTTGAATCCCAACAAAGAAAGGACGTCGCCAAATAATGAAATGATGAAGTGATAAACATATTCAATTCCGAGACCAACAATTGAAGTGTAGTTCTCATATGGACGATGACTCTCGCAAAGCCAAAGAGGATGAATATTTGCAGAAGAACCTTAACTAAGGGGATGTTCCCACAAGAATGCATCAATTTGCATGAGGTTGTTTTAATAAACAACAGATGGAGAGGAAATTGCATGTGTGATGTGAGGGTATTGCCTCGTGTCTCTAGTACGGGTGGGCTTCTTAGTGCGTTGTGAATCTTAGTGATGATAGAACTTCATATCTTAAGGGAGGTGGGGTCATATCCCCACCCTCCCGTTTTAAATCTGCATTAATTTCCTTATACGATAATTTTCCTTGAGAAGATATATGTTTTTGGCAAAGGAGCATGGATAGCTTAAGGTAAATAATGTTGTGAACATTTATCATTGGTTCTAAGGGTACTTTGTTCAAACTACTTTGCTTCCTTGCCCAAGGAGTGTTCATTCCCATTTCGTGTTCTATATATATGATGATAGCTTACAGATTGAAATTTTTGCTCCATCGTCTCGATTCTATGATTGTTCTGCATAAGGTTTGGATGGGCCTTTTTAATGATTTTTCAAAATCCTTTGAGGATTAAATCAAAATCTGGATGGGCCTTTTTAATGATTTTTCAAAATCCTTTGAGGATTAAATCAAAATCACCAATGAAAACTATTCTTATTGAATTATCTACTAGAATGAAGTTCAATCCCAGATAAACTGCAAGGGCCTCTGCTTGGTTATTTTTAACAAGACCTAACCCCATAAAAATTCAATATTCTTGTTTCCTTGAGAGTCAAAATCACTCCCCCTTACCTTCCTACAACCCCCTTCCTAAATTTGATCATACAATATCTTAATAAAATTAAATTAAATTATGCATTATACCACTTTAAAAAACAAAACCCCATTTATAAAGATGTAAAAGGTAAAAAAAGTTTTTAAACTTAATATGAAACCACTTGTTAAATTTTTTAGTTCACTACTAATTATAAATGAATAAACATTCATGTAAACTTACATTGTATTAATGTAAAGTTACCATTTTTAAAATTATGTATTTAAGCATAGTTATAAGTTTTGAATGTAAAGTTACCATTTTTAAAATTATGTATTTAATCATAGTTATAAGTTTTGAATAAACATTCATGTAAACTTACATTATATTAATGTAAAGTTACTATTTTTAAAATTATGTATTTAATCATAGTTGTAAGTTTTGAATAAACATTCATGTAAACTTACATTGTATTAATGTAAAGTTACCATTTTTTAAATTATATATTTAATCATAGTTGTAAGTTTTAAAAGCGGTTAAGGTCAATTCTACAATTCCATATATTTTTAAATTTTTATTTTATTTTTAAATAAGAGTTAAAATTATACAATAATAGTTAATTTAGTTTAAATTTAATATCTTTTAAATATTATAAGATATTAAATATTATTAAAATTAATTTTACTTTAATATAAAAAAATTTATTATATTTGTAATTAATTATATTTTTTAATCATTTTATAAAGCAGTATGTATATGTATTAATTATTTCCTTTTCAATCAAAATTGGATAACCAAAATGTACGTATCTTTAATTTATCTTTTAAAAATAATATCTTAATTATATGTTTTGCACGGAGAGATTTGACATGAAGCACATATGCAGTTTATCATGAAATGGACCATTCCAACATTGATTAGAATTGTATTGTCCAAAAGTATTCACGTTCCAAAAGATTATTGTAACTGCCCAACATGGCAAATCCTTTTATGTAGGAATTATTTAATTTACACAAATATCATTAATTCTTGTTCGATTTTTATAGTTTCGTGCATACGCATTTGCATGTTTGCAGGACTTAACGGGTGCACATTGCTAAGTGGATGAAGGCCTCTATGAAACCTTTGAACTTTGAACACACTGTTAAACATTTTCAAAAATATTCCATGTATTTTATTGAATCCACAATTTTTATCACTAAAGGGGCGTATACTTGATTGAAATGGATAGGGTAGTGAAGCATTGTGGTTACCAGGTATTAGATCGTCTCCACTAAATTGGAAACGACATCATAAAGGGCAAGAATTATAACGAAAAATTTCAATGAAGATTCTAGATTATGGAAGGGAAAGGTGATTACAAAATGCTAAGTGATTATAAGAGGTTTACAAGACAACGAGGTTAAGAAGTTTAAAACAATTAGTTAACCGCCCATGATATTATTGTCCTATGATAAAAGTTAAAAGGGTTGAAAACCAAAAACGCTCTAAACATATTCGCCCTTGAAAGGTTCGGAGCATGTAAGAGAGGTAAGTACAAGTGCTTCATGACTTTAGTCGCTGACACAGACAACAAGTTTCTATGGAAACAAAGATGGAGTTACTATAGAGTTGAAAGTGAAGATTTTTAAAGAAAACACAATAAAATAGTCGAAAACTTGGACTGCGAGATGTGGACAGTCGAAGTGACTAAAGTCTATTCTGCACGTTAAAAAACATTGGACATGTCTTCAGTATAAGGCATTGCCACAGAAAGAGAAGCCACGTTCTTAACATCTCACCACGCTCCGTAAGTGGTTTAATTATCCTTTAATGTCGAGATATATATTTCGCAGTCATGTTTGTAACCTTTTAAGTACATTTAATGACGGACATCTATGGAGACCTCTCCAAAAAAAGAAAAAAGAAAAGTTATTGAAAATGAATATACGGTTATTGGAATTCTGGAGCAAGATTCATCTTGCTGGAGAAAAGAGACATCTTTGAAGGCGCCATTTCCCACGCGGGGGCCTGCAAATGAATATACCGTTATAGGAATTCTGTAGCAAGATTCATAGTGGGGACGGTTTAGTTCGAGCTCCGCGATATCGTAAGCACAGAGCATAGCCAACGCACTGCCCATGCTGTGTCCAGTTATTGTTATGCTAAGCTCCTCCCCTTTTATTTTTGTACAAGTCTCACAATTTCACATAGAAGCTGCTCTCTGGCGCTTCCATGGTTAAACCTGCACGTTGAATCGTGGGAAGTGTAGAGGCCCAAAAATCCCTTCTCCAGCTTTATATCCTCAGGAGGCTCTAATAGATTTAAACGGGCAGGAGTTAGTGTATGCATAAAATTAGAGAGCCATTCCATGTATGTTCCAGTGCCTCTCATTGCCACCACAATGTCCCGACGTCCAAGACGCTTAATCTCCTTCTCATCGTCTGACACTGCAACGTAACCAATCCAGTTAGATCCATCTCCAACTTCCAAATTATTTTTTAGGAGATCGGGAACATTTATAGCTGGCCTGGCGTAAATGTATTTTGTAACCCGATAACGACAATTCTCCATCCCCGACTCACCAAACAGACTCTTCCGCCCATATTTGCAGCTGCCATGAAACTTAGACCCAAGCTCCCAGTCGAATGATTCATAGCAGGCTCTACGAATACTCCGTATCTGATAATCTTTGACAGGAGAAGAGGATGCATTGGACCCAACAGTCCATTCACATTGTGGCATCCTTGTATTTCTTTCCACGTATCTGCTAACAGTACATGATCATCATCATTCTTCTTCTGATGATGATGATGACCTGAGAATAAATCTGGCCGATCCAACTCTGTCTTGGAGCTTTGAAAAACTGATTCCCGTCCGGTTGTGCGTCGTCACTCCAAGGAAAATGCTGCAACTGTAACGGCTGCTATTGGAAATAGTAATTTCTTACAAGAAACTGAATTGCGGTCGAACATTTTCTGGAAAACTTCGTGTGGTGGGTGATGCGGAGAGCGGTGGGTAGTGAATCAACTGGCAAACACCATGGTGAAATTTGACAATCATGATGTGATATCTTGAAGGGGCAGCTTTGTAATTAAAAACAAAATGAAGAAGAACCTTTGTCACTCAAGACAGAACGGCCACACTGGAGATGTTGGTTAAGGACATGAAATGAAGGGATGTATATATGTAGACACACTTCGATTTTGGTAAGCTCACGAAATTAATGGATTTATATACAGAGGCACTCCGATTCAGGGTAAGCACATGAGACAGTACGATTGAAAGAAAATGCCTCGCAAACACCAAATATTCCCACGAGACAAGCACGGCATTGACCAAGTTTCATTTGCCTAGTTTCAATGAATTTTTTGACATTTTAAACGTTGCACTGTAAGAAGTCCGTATTTGGAGGTTCCACCGAGCACATCACGCACAAATTTCTGGTGTTCTTATCCGTTGGTTGACTTGATAATGTACTATGGACGGACTATCCGGCCAAATGACATGACTACTCGCTTGGATTTCTAATTGGACTACTTTCAATTTTTCCTTGTGTTTTGCGATCAATTTTGTTCCAACACAGGTAAGAAATTTAAACGATCAATTTTGTTCCAACACGTAAGAAAAAATTTAAAAGAATGGAGGTAAGAAGAAATTTAAAAGAATTGCATATATAAATTGTTAAGATTTTAGGATTGAAGTAGATTAAAGGTTTTCAGGATGTTGCATATCTCAATGTATTCAAAACTGTAACTTAAACAAGGCTACATGGCAGCTGACTCCTGCTATGGGAGTAAATGCGACCTAGTAGAGATACGTAGTTAGAAAGTTGAAATACATTGAAATACTTTTATACATAGGAAATATGTACTTTTGTAATGGATCACGGGTTGTTGGGTTGACGATATACAGAAAGCACCGACAGTTTTATGATACAGAAATTGGGCCTATGATGTTCTCTACGATACAAATCGAGGAGTGGAATTGCGGACTATAGAAATTCATCACAAATAAAAATAATATACATACGAAATATGTACTTGTATAAAGTACATATTTAGTTTTATACATACGAAATTTCTACTTTTATAAAGTATGGGGAAGAGATTTTATAGACGATGCAGAGAGCCCTCATTGCATACTTAGTTAGTTTTTAGATCGCGGGTTCTCAAGCTGGCGGGTTCAAAAATGGGCCTCTGATGTTCCGTGACCTACAAATAGCACCGACAGTTCCTCGATATACAAAATGACAGGCAGAGTTTAGTTTTCTTTAAAACTAAGGATTTTCTTGGACAAAAAGATATAGCATTGCCGAATTAGTTTTCTTTGCACACGTTTTATAGAGCATGCAGGGAGCGGTCATTCCATACTTGCCAATTTTTGGATCGCGGGTTCTCGGGCTGGTGGTTTCATAAATGGATCTTTTTTGTTCCGTTCCCTACAAACAACATCGAGAGTTCCGCGATATAGAAATTGACAAGCGGCGTTGCATGTTTGTTACATATCTCTGAAAATTATATCAACATTTAAAACATCAACGTCGTTGAAGACCGAAAAATTAGCATACAATAGGAGACAAGAAATGTGGCATATACGAATTAGTTTTATTTGGAACAAACAAGAAAGGTTCCTGGAAACCCAAAATTTAGTATACAATAAAGGCATTGTAGAATTAGTTTTCTTTGTAATTTATCAAAATTAATCATGTCTGTTACATGTTTCTGGAAATTGGCGGGTTCAAAATTGAGTCTCTGATGTTCCGTGGCCTACAAATAGCACTGACAGTTCCACGATATACAAAATGACAGGCGGAGTTACGGACTATAGAAATTTACAAAAAAATAATGTCTATTATACAATAGAATAGTAATAACGTTTTCCTGAATTAGCTTGCTTTAAAACTAAGGCTTTTTTTGGATAAAAAAATATAGCGTTGCCGAATTAGTTTTCTTTGTACACGTTTTATAGAGCATGCAGGGAGTGGTCATTCCATACTTCGTCAATTTTTGGATCGCGAGTTCTCGGGTTGGTAGTTTCAAAAATGGGTCTTTGTTGTTCTGTGCCCTACAAACAACAACGAGAGTTCCGCGATATACAAATTGAGAAGCAGCGTTGCAAACTATACAAACTTATTATAAAATAAATAATGTCTGTTACATATCTCTGGAAATTATATCAACCTTTAAAACATCAATGTCATTGAAGACCAAAAAATTAGCATACAATAGGAGACAAGAAATGTAGCATATCGAAATTAGTTTTATTTGGAACAAACAAGAAAGGTTCTTGGAAACCCAAAATTTAGTATACAATAAGGGCATTGTCGAATCAATTTTTTTGGAATTTATCAAAAATTAGTAATGTTTGTTACATGTTTCTGAAAAATTAAATGTGTTTGTCATATAGATTGGGATTGGGGCTCCCGCGAACCATAAAAAAACATAAGTACAAGAATTATGAACGTTGAAAGAAGTTCGCGACGATAGAGAGGAAGACCTGAAAAGAAAAAACTGGAAGTTAAGAGTGTTTGGTTACAGTTTTCTATTGAAAGAGGACATAAGTAGATTGATAAAGAAGAGAAGATGACAACATAGACTTAAACTAGATTGATAAACAAAACAAGATGGCAGTATAAACTTACTATGAAGCCGATGCGTTTTTGTTGCTGTCGTTGATGGGCATTGTAGTCGTGTTGACCGGTTGTTTCCCTTCCTGGATGAGGCCCTCTATTCTCTTTTGGAACCATTCTTCGATGTATCTTTTCATGGGAGTTGTGTTGATTTCATCCCGTATTTATATGTCATAAAGGTCGTTTTCTAATTTCCTTAGATCCATTGAAATACTATGCAGAGTCTGTTCAATTTCTTCATTGTGTGAGGCATAGTCCAGTACCCAACGCTTGTGCTCATCTAGACGATGTTCAAGTATGCTGTAAAACTTTTCAAAAGACAACCCCTTTAAAATATCAACTTGTTCCTTGAAGGCTTCTTTGGTGACTGACAAGGATTTGAGAATTAAGTTAGGATTTTGAACCTCGTTGGTAGTTCCAGCTAAGTCCAGCTGGAGCAGGCTTGTGAATAAATCTTCCTTTTCTGATATGACTTATTTACATGACTTGACAATGAAATACAAGTTGTCAACTTTCTTTTGCCAGCATGATTTTACTTTTTGGGTGTGCTTTGGCGAGGGCAGTTTCTCCTGTCTTCTTTTCAGTTCCGATGTGTTATCAACATATTTGGCAAAAGGGAACAGTACCTGATCACAAAAAAGATGTTCATTTTTAAAATTCATCTCCAATTGTTCCAGCAAAGCATTAGCCTTCTTTCCAAAGGAAATTAAATTTTGCAATGTTTCCAAGGCTTCAGTAACTACCTGCATTCTTTTGTTGATGTTATTCTCTACAAGGGCTCTAGATCATGTAAAGAGAGTAGAGGATACTTTCATCTTCGCGGCAATGGTGCTTTGCAATCTCTCTACGTCGCAATCGGCAGAAGAAGGATTGTTGTCGACATTGTTCCTGTCTTGGGTTAGGTGTGTATGGATAAAAGAGGTGTTAAAGCCAACACCCAGTAAATGTTCTCGAAAAATTTCATTAGGGTCAAACCCTTTTATCCTTTCAGCATACGTTAGGTTCAATTTCTTGAAATGGGCGACAAACTCGTCAATCTTGTTGATGTTTATGCACACGAAGTATCTGACTTTCCAGGGTAGAGGAATGAACTTTTTTTTTTCTTGTCATGGAAAAAATGCAACCAGTGGTTGTATTGCCTTGCTATTTCTGCAACAAACATCTTGTCTATGTTGTGGGATGGAAGGAAGGCATGATTTTCCTTAGAGCCAAAGACCATGAGGACACTTTTATTTTCCTCTTGCTCAAGTGTGTCCTTCCTATTCAAAAACTTGGTTGTCTGGCCAGACATTCGCGGAGCATCCTTGCCTAACAGTAAATCTTTGAAAACTAAGACAAAGCCATTAAAAACTTCATAAAAAAATGGGAGGCCTTGTGTCTCCAAAGAGTTCCATAATGTGACTGGGTCGAATCCACAGTTTATTTTATTTGAAAGAGAAAGTTTTGGAAACAGACAACAATACACAATTGCGAAAATCAAGTAGGATGACATATAGAATTTATTCGATTCTTTGAATCGTGACAACTAGGATCAGAGCTCAATCGAAATTAGCTTCCCCCAATCGAAAATGTATTGTTCCTTGATTGTGAAATACAAAATATAAATAATTATATGGGAAATGCTTGTTGTGGATGTCTCTCCCATTATTCTTGTAACCAGCGAAGCAATTTCCCAGAATGGATTTCTAAAGGAACTTACCTGCAGCCTTGTGATATCTTCAGGCACTGTTGTCGAATCTTCGAGGAAGTCCGCTAAGATGTCCAATCCGTTATGATTTTTTTCTAGAAACTATTTGCAGTCTTATCCTCTGAACGTCAATGTTGGGTTCGATAATTTTAACATCTCGCAGAAGAGCCAAGGCAACAAAGAAACAGGAGAATGGTCGTGCAGTGGAATAATTCTTTGGCCTGGAATATATTTTTCGGCCCACCAAGAGACTACCTCCTTAGAGTCAAAAACCTCAAGAACGCAACCTGCATGAGTGATTCCAGAGGTCCAAATCACTTTGTTTTGGGCGGAATGGGATGAATAGTAAATGTATGCCCTAGACCACTGAAAGATCTGGTCCTCTTGTGTGAACATATTTACTGTATCTTCACAAAACTACTATCGACCTGGTGCCATAAGTCTACAAGAGCATTTATTTGTTCCAGCCGATGAATGAAATGAAAAGTTGGAAGGGATAATATAAGCCTGCGCAAATTTTGGTCGAAAGTGTGTGAATTAGAGATGTCCTCGAGACTTTCGTTGATTAATGTCAATTTGGACGATTGCTGCATGATGCATTGTTAACATTAAGCAATACTAATTACATACATAGAAATGCCAACACATTGGATATTGCAATGAGCGATTAAGCATTGTAGATTTCTTGAGCGACCCAACACGAGGACACGTGTTGGAGATGAACAATCGGAAGGGACAAAATAACTCTCTGCACATCTTGGTTTAATGCGTAATAATGGGAGATCTCCTCGAGGTTTTCGACCATTAATGACAATGTTGACAATTCTTGCATAGTCAGCTATTAGCATGAAAGGTTTCTAATCGCATAGTAAGAAAGTACGGAGGTCGCGGGTAGGGGAAAAAAGATAGCTACAAAATATGGTTGCAACGTACAAGCATTGAGGGTGAGGGCACGAGGGTCAAATTGTATGTCTCAGAAATTTTTGAGTGCAATACGCATAATAGAGAAAAGGATATGGTAGGACAACAGGAAGCATAGGAAGTTAGTGGGGATGGAGGCACCGAGAGATACTTTGAAACAATTATGAGCAGTGGTAGAGTGACTGCGCTGGAATTGTAGATTTCGTGAACTCGACAACAGGAGAATCCAAAACAGGGTGAGAAGGTGTCTGCAAAGGAGGAGAGGCCCGGACCTTCTAATTGTATCGCTCTGAACATTTGAATACATAATCTGTAACATGGAAGAGCGGACGATGTCAGAATCTGGTAGTCAATTTGTATATTGCGGAGAGTGAAATCAAATTGTTTCATACATCTGTGTCCAGTTGTCAGTACTAAGAGCTAATTTAGTATTCAAAATAATTTTTTAGAAACTGTTAGATAGTTCATAGGGACTAGCATCCGTAAACAATGGCAATCTCCAGCCCTCCAGTCCTGCATTCTGTGTGTCAATTTGTATATCACAGAACTGCAAGCGCTGTTTGGAGGACACGAAACAATGGAAGTGCAATGTTGAGTCAACCACTCCGCAGGTTCGCTTGTCAATTTGTATATCGCGGAACTATGGGTGCTATTTGTAGGCCACAGAACAATGGAGGTTCAAGTTTGAACCTGCCCGCTCGAGAACCCGAGATCCAAAATGTCGCTGGATATCAAATGCAAAATTTGTACATGCTCTATAAAATATCATGGGAATTAGTACATGCTTTATAAGATATCATGTGCATACTTTATAGTCCTATAATACACGGGAAGAAAAAAAAGGGGAAAATAATGGAGTAGTTAGTAGTGGAATTGTAGATCATGAAAATTTAGAGTGGAAAATGTATATAACAGAGAAACATATCGTAAGCATAGAAAGAAACAATGGTTGGTCGGATTCATTCTCTGATTATATATATGGAGATAAACATATGTCAACCCACCAATGCTGGAGCTGCATATTTCATGAACCGGGAAACATGAGGATCCAAAACAGGATGAGAAAGTGTCTACAAAGGAGGCGAGGCCTGGACCTTCTAATTGTATCGCTCCGAACATTGGAATGCATAGTATGTAGCATGGAAAAGTGGACGATGTCGGAATCCGGTAGTCAATTTGTATATTGTGGATAGTGCAATCCCAACTGATTCGTACCTCTGTGTCCAATTGTCACTACTAAGAGCTATTTTAGTATTCAAAATATTTTTTTAAATACTGTTATACAGGGAAAAAATAAAAACTAAAATAATTTTTTAGATACTGTTAGATACTTCATAGGGATTAACATCTTTAAACAATGACAATCTCCACCCCACCAGTCCTACACTCCGTGTGTCAATTTCTATATCACGGAACTGGGAGCGTTGTTTGGAAGACACAGAACAATAGAAGTGCAATGTTGAGTTAGCGAGTCCGCAGGTGTGCTTGTCAATTTGTATGTCACGGAACTCGTGGTGCTATTTGTAGGGCACAGAACAATGGAGGCCCAATTTTGAGCCCGCCCACCCGGTCGAGAACCCGCGATCCAAAATGTCGCTAGGTATGGAATGAATAATTTGTACATGTTCTATAAAATATCATGTCCATATTTTACAGTCCCATAATACACAGGAATAAAATAAGGGGAAAATGACGAAGAAGTTCGTAGTGGAATTCTAGATAATACACGGGAAGAAGAGAAGGGAAAAAGAACCAAGCATCTTGCATAAGAACATCTAGTGTTTGTTTATTAATGAAAATGCTTGCGAACCCCTGTTGAGTTCTCACCAGTTAACGCATAAATTGCAGATCACGAAAGTATATTTCGTACCACTGTGTCCACTTGCCACTAGTAAGAGCATTGCTGATGTATATCAGGAAGAACACGAAGTTGTTGGGGATCGAAAGTAGCAACAGATACTTTGAACGAACTTAAGGTATACAAGGAACGCGCGGTGGAATTGTAGATCACAGATGTTTTGAGTGAAAGATGTATATAGCAGAACGATAAGCAGCTCATTTCGCAAGCGCCATCCCCGCAGCGGCGGGCATAAAATTGGCTAAGTATGAAAAGGAACAGCGGTCAGTCGGATCCTTCGTGCAAGGATATAGATGGAGATGTTAAGGCATGAATTGTAGATCACAGAAGTATCTTTCGTACCACTGTGTCCACTTGTCACTGGTAAGACCATTGTTGATGTATGTCAGGAAGGACGTGAAGTTGCTAGGGATGCAAATGAACAACAAATACTTTGAACGAAGTTAATCTATATGAGGAACCCACAATATAATTGTAGATCAAAGATGTTTTCAATGCAAGATGTATATAGAGGAATGATAAGTAGATGGGCTCGCAAGTGTCGGCCCGGTAGAAGTGGGCATAAAATTGGCTAAGTATGGAATGGAACAATGGTCGGTCAGATCCATCTTGCGAGGATATAGATGGAGATGAAGACATGTCATCCCACCGTACATAGAAAAACGACTAAGTATAAAACCAAAAAGCTATAATGGATGGGAAAAACAAAATGGGAAAAGAGATAAGCATCTGAGAGTCGGGAAAACCTTTTTTTTTCCATTTATTAATGGCAATGTTTTCGAACCTTTTTTTGCTTCTCACTAGTAAAAGCATTAAGTGCACATCACTGAAGTTCTTTGCCTGCAACATGTATATGACGAAACATGGGACGTAGGTGTTGGATACCACGAACCTGGGGCCTGGAATCCAGATAACTAGCTAAGTATTGGCCAAGATGATGTTTTGATATCTATTTCAATAGTATTTGTTAGGACCCTATAATGTACCTTTTTGTTCACACTTTTTG
>SNQJ01S0018995.1:0-13572 GCA_010110895.2 Picea sitchensis | reverse complement strand
GAAATGTTAAGCTCTTTTGCCTCACAAATTGATACCCTGCAGATTCAAAAGAAACAAGCTGAAGCAAAAGAAACTCTGTCCATCTTTTGTTCTAAATGCAAAGACAAACACCCACGAAGGGAATGCCCATTGGACAAAAAGACAATCTGCACCATCTGTGATAAAGATCATGAAACTCAACAATTCCCTTCTCTACCAGGAATCAAGGCAGCATTACAACCAACTGATGAAGAAGTTGAAGCTGTCTATCTATTGACACAAAGAAGGCAATGGCAACCGTGGGCACAATGTATGAATCCTAATATGTCATTTACACCTTCTAATCGTTGGAATAACTATTATTCTTTTAATCAAATGAATTACCCTCCCTATAATCAAATGCAATACCTAAATCAAATGAATTACCCACCCATGCAACAAACTAACCCTTCTTTTGTTGATCCGACAATGTGGACTCATTGGCCTCCACAACAACAACAACTGTATCTGAACCAATGGAATCCAAATTGGAGAGGGCAACAACCCCCGCTCCCAAATCAATTACCTCAATCACAATTTCTGCAACCACTCTCCTTACTATCAGGTACTCCACCAAACAATCAAATGATGATGCCCCAACTACCTGTACAACCTAACCCTAACTCCAATAATAAAGCTGTGAAGTGCATTGATATTCATAACCATCCTACACTTTCTCTTCTCCCTACGCAATGCAATGATATTCATTTACGATCAGGGAAAATAGTAGAACCTATCATAGCTGATGTTACCTCTTCTGATAAAGAGGAAACAAAAAAGCATGATGTACCTGAAGAGGTACAATTATCCTCTAACACTTCTCTTGAAACATCACAACCACCATTTCCTGAGCGTTTAGCTTTGACTAAAACGCCTGAGCCACCTGCTTTTAATCTTCTAGGGGAATTACAAAATCTTTATGTCAAAATTCCACTATTACAAGCACTCTGAGATGTACCAATTTATGCCAGGACTATGCGAGACATTTATGCTAAGAAACCTGGTAGGAAAATTAAAGATCCCCTTACAGCTCATGTCATGGGCGACTTGTCTGCACTAATGTCAGGTAAAGTTCCCCCAGTTAAATATAGTGATCCCAGCCACCCTACCGTCTCAGTACAAATTGGAAAAACAATAATCCCTCGAGTCCTGGTAGGCTTAGGTGCCGCTATCAATATTATGACTCTGGAAACCTAACAACTGTTACAACTACAGAATGAAATCAGAGACACCCCAACTTTTCTAGAATTAGCTGACCATTCTACAATCAAACTGAAGGGAGTCATTGAAGACCTAATTATCTCAGTGGAATCCTGGAATTATCCAGCTGACTTTGTGGTATTACAACCTAAAACAAAGTTGGGGGGGCACCCTCTAATTTTGGGTAGGCCTTGGCTTGCCACAACAGACGCTTTATCAGCTGTGGATCAGGTTCAATGACAATTTCCAGCGGTTACGAGACTAAACAGCTTACCCTCTACCCTCATGCTACACCCTTGATTAATAATGATAATTCTATATGGGTAGACTTTGATGATCAACTTACTCAACCCATCTTGACTATCGGACAATCCTTAAGCCCTAAAGATGCCACTGAGGATGAAGTAATTAATAATTTTATTTGTGAACCCTCCTCCGTGACTCCAGAAACTCATAACCAACTAGCTGCACTTTTGGAGTCAGATAATCAAGAAAACCTTAACTCTGAAAACCCACCTCAAACATCTGCCACCATCTATTCTAAAAACATACCAGTAGAAATTGAACCTGGAAAAACAATGAACATAAATCCCAACCTGACAGATGCTGAAACACAACAATTAATGAAGTTACTTCTTGGACATAAAGAAGCATTCGCATGGGACTATACATATATGAAAGGAATCTCTCCTGAATTATGTACTCATCGTATATATATCAAGGAAGATTGTTGACTGATCTGCCAATCTCAACAACGAATGAACCCTAATTTAAGAGAAACCCTTAAAGAAGAACTTCAAAAATTTCTCAATGCAGGGTTTATATATCCTATATCTGATAGTGAATGGGTTTCCCCGTTGGTAATAGTTCTTAAGAAAAACGGGAAATGGAGAGTATGTGTAGATTATAGAGCCTTAAATAAAGCCACTCAAAAAGATCACTTCCTATTACCATTCATTGATCAGGTGTTAGATAGTTTGTCAGGGAAGAAATTTTTCTCCTTTTTAGATGGTTTCAGTGGGTATAATCAGATCAAAATTGCACCCCAAGACCAAAATAAAACCACTTTTACTAGCCCTTGGGGAACTTTTGCTTATAGAGTCCTCCCATTTGGACTATGTAATGCACCTGCAACCTTTCAAAGAGCAGTTATAGGAATCTTTTATGATATGCTTAATGACTCTATGAAAATTTTTATGGATGATTTTACCCCTTATGGTGTTTCTTTTCAGGAAGCACTACAAAACCTTGAGAAAGTACTTAAACGATGTATACAAGCCCACCTCTCCTTAAGTACAGAAAAATGTCATATGATGATGAGTGAAGGAATAGTTCTTGGACATTTTATTTCATCTCAAGGAATCCAGGTGGATCCATCCAAGATACAAGTCATTAAAAATCTTCCTATTCCCAAAACCCAAACAGAGGTAAGAAGTTTTCTAGGACATCCTGGATACTACAGAAGATTTCTCAATTTTTTTTCCAAAATAGCTTCTCCCCTGTTTGTATTACTGATGAAAAATGTCAAATTCAAATGGACTAACCCTTGCGAGGAAGCATTTAATACACTTAAACATCAGTTATCTATAGCCCCTATTCTAAGAGGACCTGATTGAACACTTCCCTTTCATATATCCTCTGATGCTTCAGACACTGCAATAGGAGTTGTCTTGGGACAAGAAGAAAATCATCTTCCTTATGCTATTTATTTCATTAGCAAGAATATGACTCCTGCTGAACTTAACTATACAATTACCGAAAAGGAATTCTTAGCAGTTATCTATGCTATTAATAAATTTCGACATTACATCACTAGATACTCTACTCTTGTCCATATTGATCACTCAGCTATCAAATATCTAATGAACAAACCTATCACAAATGCTAGAGTCACCAGATGGTTACTAAGAATTTGATATTACAATTGTAGATAGACTAGGAAAAGAAAATGTAGTTGTTGATTTCCTTTCTCGGCTAACACCTTATGATAATACCCCGGTAGATAATTGATTTCCTAATGAATATCTATTTGCAGTATCTGCTCACTCACCATGGTATGCAGACATCGCTAACTACTTAGTTGCAGGGAAGTTACCACCACACCTATCTCACCAGGAGAAAAGAAGAATCATTCAACAAAGTGCTCGGTATAGCTGGATAAGTGGGTGTCTTTTCCACATAGGACTTGATCAAGAAATACGAAGGTGCATTAGAGAAGATGAAGTTTATGATCTACTAAAATCTTGTCATGATGGCCCTTGTGGAGGGCATTTTGCTAATAAAAGAACAACACATAAAATTCTCAGGATGAGGTATTATTGGCCCTCACTCGTTAAAGATGTAAAGAAATATGTTCAGGCCTATGATAGTTGTCAAAGGATGGGCCAACCTAATCATAGAGATGAAATTTCATTAAACCCCTAGATAGTACTCGAACCATTTGAAAGATGGGCCTTGTAGGACCCATTAACCCCCCATCCAATCAAAAAGTTTACATAGTGGTTTGCACATATTACATGACCAAATGGGTGGAAGCTAAAGCACTCCATAGAGCAACTGAAGAAGCAGTTCTAGATTTCCTATTTGAAGACATATTCATCAGATTTGTTGTGCCTAGAGAATTAGTTACAGATGGGGGACCTCCTTTCACTTCTCGTGGTTTTAAAGCCACCCTTCAAAAATATCATATTCAGCATAGAATGACTACAACATACCACCCCTAAGCCAATAGACAGGTGGAAAGCACAAATAAAGTAATAGAAGTCATTCTCACAAAAACAGTGAAGGAAAAAAGAAAGGATTGGTCTCACAGGCTCCCTGAAGCATTATGGGCCTACAGAACTACCTGGAGAAATACCACATGATTCTCTCCCTATGAATTAATTTATGGAAAAAGTGTCGTCTTTCCTGTGGAATTTGAAATCAAAACCTTAAGGACTGCGTTAGCTGTCAACCTTGATTTGACCAATGCACAGACAACCAGGTTGCAGCAGCTTAATGAATTGGATGAAAAAAGACAAGATGCCATTCATCAGACAACTATGATTCAACAACAAAAATCAAAATGGCATGACAAAACTGTCAAGCATAAGAAATTCCAAAAATGTAATTGGGTCTTACTGTATTATTCTCAGTTTAAAGAATTTCAAGGGAAACTACGTACAAGATGGCTTGGACCTTACGAAGTGGACACTGTTTTCCCCAATGGAACAGTAAGACTCCTCACAATCGATGACTCTAAAACACCATTACTTGTAAATGGTCATCGGCTCCATCTGTACCAGCGCCCTATTTCCAAAGAATATTTTAAGGCTACATGTGTGGCAGACTCTCATTACCTCTTTTTAGAGGGGCCTCCTACCCCTCATTGCAATTAATTCTTTTTAAATTAATTTCTTTAGTATTAGATTAGATTTTGTTTACTAATAATCCCTGTCAAGAAATACCATGTTACAATTGATTTTTGTGGATTCTCGATCAAACAAAGGCCTACCAAGAAATGACGATCTTACTTCAAGAAGAGTCAAGCTTCATATTATAAAACACTACTTCTCTTTTTCCCCATTGCTGAAACACCATTGTTCAACAATTTTTCGCCTTTTTTTCCATTGCTGAAACACCACTGTTCAACAACTTTTCACCTTTTTCCCATTGCTGAAACACCATTGTTCCACAACTTTTTTTCTTTTCCTCCATGCTGAAACACCACTGTTCAACAACTTTTCGCTTTTTCCCCCCATTGCTGAAACACCACTGTTCCGCAACTTTTCGTCTTTTTCCCATTGCTGAAACACCACTATTCCACAACTTTTTGTCTTTTCCTCCATTGCCGAAACACCATTGTTCAACAATTTTTCGCCCTTCTCCCTATTGTTGAAACACCACTACTCAACAACATGTTGCCACTACTGAAACACCACTTCCTCAGCAGTATTATGCAACATCACTCTTCAACAAACATTTCTCTATTCTTTCCCTGTTGCTGAAACACCAACTTTTCAACGTTCCCTGTCAATAAGATCTTGTGCTCTCATACTACATTTTGTCCTTCCACTAAACAAATCCTTTATAAAATTTCTCTAACAAATCAAAATTCTCCCCCATGGCTACTGCAGAACTATTATGGACATGCACTATATTTTGTTTGAAGTACGAATCAAAAGGTAAAGATGAGGTATGTAAACTTTATATGTAAATACAATTGAACTATAGTTAATGAGAAGATTCCAACTCATTATTACCACTCATGTAAAATCATNGCAGACTCTCATTACCTCTTTTTAGAGGGGCCTCCTACCCCTCATTGCAATTAATTCTTTTTAAATTAATTTCTTTAGTATTAGATTAGATTTTGTTTACTAATAATCCCTGTCAAGAAATACCATGTTACAATTGATTTTTGTGGATTCTCGATCAAACAAAGGCCTACCAAGAAATGACGATCTTACTTCAAGAAGAGTCAAGCTTCATATTATAAAACACTACTTCTCTTTTTCCCCATTGCTGAAACACCATTGTTCAACAATTTTTCGCCTTTTTTTCCATTGCTGAAACACCACTGTTCAACAACTTTTCACCTTTTTCCCATTGCTGAAACACCATTGTTCCACAACTTTTTTTCTTTTCCTCCATGCTGAAACACCACTGTTCAACAACTTTTCGCTTTTTCCCCCCATTGCTGAAACACCACTGTTCCGCAACTTTTCGTCTTTTTCCCATTGCTGAAACACCACTATTCCACAACTTTTTGTCTTTTCCTCCATTGCCGAAACACCATTGTTCAACAATTTTTCGCCCTTCTCCCTATTGTTGAAACACCACTACTCAACAACATGTTGCCACTACTGAAACACCACTTCCTCAGCAGTATTATGCAACATCACTCTTCAACAAACATTTCTCTATTCTTTCCCTGTTGCTGAAACACCAACTTTTCAACGTTCCCTGTCAATAAGATCTTGTGCTCTCATACTACATTTTGTCCTTCCACTAAACAAATCCTTTATAAAATTTCTCTAACAAATCAAAATTCTCCCCCATGGCTACTGCAGAACTATTATGGACATGCACTATATTTTGTTTGAAGTACGAATCAAAAGGTAAAGATGAGGTATGTAAACTTTATATGTAAATACAATTGAACTATAGTTAATGAGAAGATTCCAACTCATTATTACCACTCATGTAAAATCATTATTTTATCCGTACTTGAGGGCGGGGGGGGGGAAATATCGAAATCTTATACCATCATTTCACACGAACCAACCACCGTCATTCTTTTTTTTACCATCCTTTCATTTGTTTCACCACCATTTGCATGCCTTCACCTGAAAAACTCACTCTGCACAAAAGCGGTTACTCGACTCTCTGACGGTGCATTTTACTGAGTTGTTAGCTATGGGAGGCCCTATTATACGGTACGAACCCACCACGATAGCCCTGTTAGAACTGTATCCAGAAGTCTATCAAATTTTTCTGCAGGCAGGATGGCTGGGTTATTTTCAGAGGCTCCAGGGATTTGATCAACAACAAGTTCTTCAATTTGCTCGAAATCTCCAGGAAGATCATTCCATTGTTCAAGGGGTTCGGATTCCAGTTATAGAGGAGGATATAACATAGGTTTCGGGTCTCCCTTCCAATGGCATTTGTTGGTTCAGCCGCAAACATATCATCCTTAATGCCCAACAGGATTTCCTCTTGCCAGGGGAACAAATAGAGCCTAAAAGTCGGGGTGTCCAACTTATCTTGTTGCCACCTCCTTGGTCGAAAGTTGCAGAGTTTGTCAAGCACTACCTTACCTGTTAAGGCCGATACCAGGTAGTCTACCAGTACGATTTTGTCCTGTTGTCTCATTTACGACATGCTAGATTGGTGAACATTCCTTATTATCTGCTCGGATGTCTTAAAAATATATCCCATTACTGTAAAAAAGCTAAAAATCCTGCCCTTTCCCTCACCCATCACCATCTCACTCAACTACTTATCCAAAAGGGTTTTTCCCAACAAAACCCTCCCCTAAACAACCCACCCATAGACCCCAAAGAAGCTATTGAACATCCTGAAAATCTTCAGGAACAGAAACCACAAAACCCTCCAAACCCTCCGGAAGTATCTAACAGTCTGCCTACAGACCCAATCAATCCAATTAACATTCCTACCATACTAAGCTCACCCCACATCTTACCAGAATCATCTACTCCTACCGTTCATATCCTTAGCGATGATTCTAAATCAGACAACTCTCCTTGCCCCATCACTGAGGAAAAACCCCCATGCAAACGAAAGAAAATTCCTCTTTTTTCGCCCTATTTACAAAGAAAATGAATAAGGACCTCAACAAGAACAGCCACTACTTCCATTTCCCTAAACCCCCAACCCATTTGGCTAAAACCCCGTACACCTCCAACCTTCCAAATTCTGAAATTTTTACCTATTCCACCAACGGGAATTGAAACAAAAGAACCAGAGGCCCAGTGTGTTGCGACATCATCCTTTACCAATCAAGTAGCTGAAACACAAGAACCAACTACTCATCAAGTAGCTAAAACACAAGAAATAGCTACTCATCAAGTAATTGAAACATAAGAACCAACTACTCATTCAGTAGTTGAAACACAAGAACTAGCTATAGCTGTTACACAAGAACCAACTACAGCTGAAACACAAGAACCCGCTGCTGATATTATTACCGATATACAGGAATCAGATGCCCAGGGTGCCACAAAATTACTTTCTCTACATCAAGAAGCTGAAATACAATAATCAACTGTTGATCCTGTAGCTACTCCAAAAGAACCAACTAGTGTGGCTGTGACTGTTACATAAGAACTAGTCACCCCTGTTAATATACCCTTGAAATATCAACAACCAGAACCAACAATGGCCTCGGTCTTACAAGAAAATGAGTTCTTAAGGTCTGAACTGGAAGCCTACAAGAAAGATCTAGTCATGGTAAAGGAAGCCTACGAGAAGGAACTTAAATTATACACCCTAGATCGCATAACGACCATGATAGAGGAAAGTACAACAAAGAATCAGTGTAGAGAGTATATGTGTAGTCAACGTGGGGCCATCTATTATCAAGCAGGCTACAAAGTAATTCAAATTCCAATTCCAGGAGCTTCCCCTGCACCTACGACTTTTGCAGTCAAAGAAGAAAGCCCTGCTGTTACACAAGAACTAACAGGACCTTCCAAAATTAAAAATGAACCCTGGCCTACAACAATTGTCAAATCTGAAGCCCCTGTTTTTGTTAATAAAGCTGTACAAACATTGCCTATTGATGAATCTGCCCCTCCTAGCCAGATCAATACCCACATCTTTGTGGAACAAGCCACTCAGACCCTACCTCAGCCTATCACTTGCAATGCTGAAACACAAACTCAACCATGGGATGAGCAGGCAATAATGGACAAATGAAAAAAAGAGTCTGTTGTTACACAGGACAAAAGCCTGCAGGAGCATAGACTACTATGGCTAAACCATATATATTCAAACTGGGAAGCTTTGGAGCAAGCATGCCAGGAATCCCGTGCCCATAAGAAACAGAATAAAGAGCTAAAAGAAAAATTGCTCCTAATGTTTGAGTTGGCACAAAAGTTGTTGGCTGCAAGGAAACCATCCTGCAATTACTCTCTGTTCCTCATGGAACGACTTACATTTTTTCAGATTAACTCAATCAAAGAAGGCAGACCTCATGCAGTGTTAAATCTAGCAAATTTTATTAGAACCTTTGCAGAAGCCTCTGCTATGGATCAACACCTCCTCTGTGAGGTATATCTTCATAATGAGGCCATCCCTAAGAACCGACAGCTTAACCTTAACCCTCTCGTCTGTGATATCCATATTCAGGCACTCACCTCCTTCCTTAACAATCAGATTATATGGCATAATGACTTCCTAGCTACCAAGCATAACTAGGATAACCACCTTCTCTGGATACGGCCAGAAGCACAAAATGTTGCCACCTTTGTTGCAGAGTATTATCAGTTTTTGAAGAAACCAGGGATGACTCAATACATTCGACAACTACAGACAACAGTTCTTCAGGATTGTCAACAGTTCAATAAATCCACAGAGATCGCTGCCCTATAAGCAAATAACATGTTTTGGCAACAATCTACTGAGAAAAGATAGGAACACAATCCCTTCAGCCCCACCAATCTTGAGATCGCAATCTCCCGGGTACCTAGCTACATCAAATGTGTTCAGCAATGTGTTGAAAGTTGGATAGGTTGTCAGTTTCATTTTCCTATTCTGTGGATGCCAACAAAGAAATATCAAGTTCATCATAAGTTGCCCAAGAAGGATGAAACAACAGCTTGGCAAAGGCTACAACGCGTTCAAGGATTTAGAGCTCCAACAGATAACACTTTCCACAACTACTGCTTATGTAACTTGCACGCTCATAGTCAATATTCAGATTGAAGTTGTTTGAGGTCATGAAACCTTTTAAGTTGGGGGGAATGTTAGGACCCTATAATGTACCTTTTTGTTCACACTTTTTGCTACCATTACATCATTTTTCCACTCACATTTAAACTTACATTATCACCTTACCCTATCTTTCCAAAGGTATATAACGTCTCTTCTCTTTACTATATGTTTAATTTGTTTTGCATATAATTTTACATTAATCTCATACTTAACCATCGATCAGAAATATATAAGTGCTGAAACAGTTCACTGCAGATTATCGTTGTTGTTTGAAGGCCCGTTGCTGAAATAGTCAAAAGCACGCAAACCCCGTGGCTGAAACAGTCTGTGGTCTACGATGCTGAAACAACAATTCACACAAAGAAGAAGTTGTTACACTTTCCATGGTCTACGATGCCGAAACAACAATTGACACAAAGAAGAAGTTGTTACACTCTTCATGGTCTACGATGTTAAAAAAACAGTTCACACAAAGAAGAAGTTGTTACACTGACCACAACAGCTGCACCTTGAGGCTGAATTAACCATCGCTGCTGCTTGAGACCATGTTGCTGAAACAGTCAGAACTCAAATCCCGTTGCTGAAATAGCCCGCGATTTGCGATGCTGAAACAATAGACAACTACAGTAACAAGAAGATAAATAAATATGACTTTACACCAGCCGCAACAGCTACACCCAACTATTGTAATAGCATTCTATTACGGGAGACCACGATATCCTATTCTAGTATAGAGATCAGATCTGACTAAGAATAGGATTCAGATGTGCACATGTAATTTGATAATCAAAATGTATCGAGGGGATTCTCCTCTTTAAATAAGGGGAAATCATCATTAGAAGGAACTTTTCTTTGGCTAAGAAAAGAATTACAGAGAAGAACATGTTTATTTCAGACATTGTAACATGATACAGTTGACAGATGAATAAAAGATTGTTCTGAGCATTCCTTCTTAGTTCCTTTTGTTTTTGGGGAATCTTGTGAGAAGGGAGGGCCCACCTTCTTCATAAGATTCACCCATTAGTTCTGTAGTGTGTTAGTATTATTTTTGTTCATGCCTTGATTAAATTTCATTTTGCTGAAACTCTACTTTACTGAACTCTGTTTTGCTGAAACACTGCTTTACTGGTTGTTACATTGTTTTCATATAATTCATGCTTGGGTAACTGTTAATCATTCTAGTTAGCAATCCTATTTTGCGAATGTATGAAAGCGTGATAATCAGGGACAGGTGCTGAAGATTCCTGCTTGGGAAATAGGGTCCTGTTCTATGTTAAGAGATAGTTAGCCTTCAGTGTGTGTCAATCATTTTAATTAGTAATGAGTTCATGAAAGTGTGATGATCGAAAGCAGGTGCTGAATATTCTTGCTTGGGGAATAGGGTCATGTTCTCTGTTACAGAATAGTTGGTCTTTCGTTTAGCAGTGTCCTAAAGATTTCTTTCCTAGGTTGTTATCTCTTAATGTAATCCGGGATTCTTTGGATAATTGTTTCTTTAAACTTGAACTCTGTAATATGTAGGTTGATTTTCTGTAATTCAAGGTAGAACTTCAGTTTGTTCAAGTCAAGGTGTGATTAATGTATTTTTACTACAACTTTAGATTGCTTTTGAGATTGAGAATATACAGTGTGTGATTACCTTTGAAATAAACAGACTTCCCTGGGTTGACAATTTATGTAGCACTTGATTGTTTAGTTAAATAAGCAATTACAGTGACCATCAGTATTCATACTAGTATCTATCAATGGAGAAAGTTTTCGTATTTATATGAATAGTATTCATACTAATATATATTAATAGATTGTTTCTATTTCAAATGCAAATGATCTCCCAATTTGCAAGATGCTCTTTGGCTAGCAAATTTTGTTGAAACCAGGAAAATTTTGACTGCAAGATGTACCTAGCGCAACAAGAAACATGAATTTGTATTATGGTCTCAACGAGATAAATTCCTTATCATCTATTCATCTTGTAGTCGTTGCAATGACATTAACAAACGACGGCTCTCCATAAACATCAATATCTAAATTAAATTAGAGGCAATAAAAAATTGTTGTAAATTTAAGTAATTAAAGCATAAATTGCGAACTACGGAAGTTCCTAAGATGTAATATGTATATGAAGAAACAATGGACATATTTGTTTAATATCGCAAACCCAAACATAACTGCCTAAGCTTTGTCGAAGAGGAAGTTTTTTGTATTTTTTCCAACAATACTGATATTAGTATATATGCACGGATATTATCAAATAGAACAAGCTTGCAATATATCCAACATACTTCACAGGAACATTGCGTCAATAGTTCAACAACTTTTTTGTAACTCATGAATTCATTCTATTTACAGATTCCGAAGAATGGGAGCAGAACGAGTCCTCCAATTTCTTTCTTTAGATACTGAGTCAGTGCCACATAAGTATGGCCTATGAAAAAGTATTTTTAAATGTAAAATGTAAAGAAAGAACATACCAGGTTTTATTTAGATTGAAGTAGTGAGAAACATAAACAAAATCTTGTGCTTCATGTTTAACGACACAGAGAAAGAAGGTACAAAATACAATTAAAACAAATACCAGAAATTGGAAAATAATATTAAGAAATAAACCAAAATTATTATATATTCAAATAAGTTGTGTTACAAAATACAGTTCAGGCTATTTGCGAAATAGATTTTGATTTCGCCTGTCATCGACCAATTAAAAATATATACATTGATGAATCTTCTTCACACTTTTCTTGACGTTCAAACTCTTTATTCGTAAAAAACGAGTTGAATATCAATTTTGGGTTTCGTACATAATCGGTGCTGCAAAGTACATCTATTCCAGTTTTTTGAATACCTTGCTTCTTCCAGATATGGCCTGCTTGCAATGGCTTCTTATTCAACATTTCAATCTTTGTCAAGTATTAATTTCCTTCTTTCGTCGAAAAGTTGGGGTTTAAGGTGTTTTCTTTGCAATGTTCCTAAGCATCCACATCCGAGACAACTTAGAAGTCGTTTTCAAAGAGAACGAAGTCGTTTTATTTCACAAGAGTTAAGGCATGGGAAACAAATTCAAGTATATAGTGACTGGTATTCTCCCTGTATTCGATCGTCTATTTGGTGGAGAAGCCTGCCTGAGGATTTGTATGTGGAACTTCTTTTATTTATTACAATTGGAAGAAACATCCAACCTCGATGCAAAATGAAAATATGTTGAGGTACATAACTTCTTCGGGTAGCTGAGGTGTGGAAAGTGCATCAAATGCTGTAGAATGCACCAACACAGGTCTGGCAAGTGTATCAAAGGTTGCAGATGGAGTTAGGATATATCTTTCCTCATAGAGGGGGAGGTATGGAAGCCCACAGAAAGGTATGGAATGTTCAGATGCGACGCCAAATATGTACACTCTGCAACTACATCCAGAGGAAACCGAGAAAAATTTGATAAAGAACATGTTTTTCTGTCAAGTCGGCTACCAGAGCCACATGCAGGTCATCAAAACATGAAATAGAAACTCTTGTAGTGATAATATGTTGTTTTATCCACCCATACAGATTCTGTTACCAACCTTCGAGGAAGACAAATACTTGTGTGATCTCTACAATTTGATACTATGGCCAAATCTATGTTGTTGGAAGAAGCTATATACTTAAAGGAAGAACTATCTTGTCGGTGAGCTAAAAATCCATTACAATTCCCAGCAAGAAAACAAAGAAGTTCAACAAACAAATCTCCAGGCAGTCTTTTCAACCAACCAAAGCATCGAAGACAGGGAGAACACCAACAAGAACATACTTGTTCTTTTTTTTTCATCCTCTCTGAGTTTCACTTGTATAAAAAAGTTGTTTTTACTCAAATCTCACGTCAAATAAAACCAGTCTCTCTTCTTTCATCTTCGCCTCAATCACATCTCTAAGTTGTCTAACATGTCC